>PVKS010009775.1:0-62677 GCA_004027875.1 Aplodontia rufa
AAACAAGGCTGGTTCAATATACGCAAATCAATAAATGTAATTCACCACATAAACAGAATTAAAAACAAAAACCATATAATCATCTCAATTGATGCAGAGAAGGCATTTGATAAAATTCAACACCACTTTATGCTCAAAACTTTGGAAAAGTTAGGGATCAAGGGAAGATACTTTAACTATGTCAGAACCATCTATGACAGACCCATAGCCAACATTATCCTCAATGGAGAAAAAAATGAAAGCATTTCCACTGAATTCAGGTACAAGACAAGGCTGTCCGCTATCCCCACTCTTCTTCAATATAGTCATTGAAACCCTTGCCAGAGCTATCGGACAAGACAAGGAAATCAAAAGAATTCGTAAAGGAAAAGAGGAAGTCAAGTTATCTCTATTTGCAGATGACATGATTTTATACCTAGAAGACCCTATAACATCGGCCAGAAAACTCCTAGAGCTCATAGGAGATTTTAGCAAAGTAGCTGGCTACAAGATCAACTCCAGCAAATCGCTAGCATTTCTTTACTCCAGCAATAAATCCGCAGAGCAAGAAATCAGAAAATCTCTCCCATTCACCATCACTTCCAAAAGAATGAAATACTTGGGCATTAACCTACAAAGTATATTAAAGACCTATTCAAAGACAATTATCAAACATTAAAAAAAAGAAATTACAGAAGACCTGAGCAGATGGAAAAACATTCCATGCTCATGGTTAGGCAGAATCAATATAATAAAGATGGCCATTCTACCCAAAGCCCTATACAGATTCAATGCAACCCCATCAAAATACCTATGGCATTTTTCAGAGATATAGATAAAGTAATTCTCAAGTTCATGTGGAACAATAGGAGACCCAGACTAGCCAAAACACTACTCTATAGAAAGGAAGAAATAGGGGGTATCTCAATCCCTGACCTGAACTTATATTACAGAGCTGTAGTAGCAAAAACAGCATGGTATTGGTATCAAAACAGAACCGAAGATCAGTGGAACCGAATAGAAGATCCTGAGACAAACACTCATATCCTTAACTATTTGATCTTTGATAAAAGGGGCAAAAGTACAGTGTGGAAGAAAGATAGCCTGTTCAACAAATGGTGTTGGACAAACTGGACAGCCATTTGTAGACAACTGAAGCTGCATCCTCATCTTTCGCCCTGCACAAAAATTAAATCTAAATGGATCAAAGACCTGGATATTAAGCCTACAACTTTAAATTTACTAGAAAAAGAAGTAGGGTCAACACTACAGCTTATAGGAGTCGGCAGCTTCTTCCTTAACAAAACTCCCATGGCGCATACTGTAAAATCAAAATTAAATCAATGGGATGCAATTAAACTAAAAAGTTTCTGCACAGCTAAAGATCTAGTCAAGAGCATCAAGAGAGAACCTACAGAATGGGAGAAAAATTTTGCCTGCTACACCTCGGACAGAGGGCTAATATCCAGAATATACAAGGAACTAAAGAAACTAAACTCCAAAATCACAAATAATCCAATCAATAAATGGGTTAAGGAGCTTAAAAGAAACTTCTCTCCAGTGGAAGTACAGAAAGTCCATAAATATATGAGAAAATGCTCTACATCATTAGTTATAGAGAAATACAAATCAAAACTTCAATGAGATACCACCTCACTCCTGTTAGAGTGGCAAAATGCAAAATTCAAACAACAACAGATGCTGGAGGGGCTGTGGGAAAAGAGGAGCACTGTTACACTGCTGGTGGGACTGCAAACTGGTTCAGCCACTATGGAAAGCAGTGTGGAGAATCCTCAAAAAATTAAGGATGGAACCACCCTACGACCCAGCTATCCCACTCCTGGGAATTTTCCCAAAAGACTTAGAATCAACGTATTATAGCAATGTGGCTTCATCAATGTTTATAGCAGCTCAACTTACTATAGTTAGACTATGGAACCAACCCAGATGCCCCTCACTTGACGAGTGGATACAAAAGCTTTGGTACATATATACAATGGAATACTACTGGGCCATTAGGACGATATTACGGCTTTTGAAATCAAATGGATGGAGATAGATAGAATTATGCTTAGTGAAGTATCCCAATCTCAGAGACTCAAGGGCTGAATGGTTTCTCTCATCTGCTGACGCTAGCATATATGGGGAAGCAGTAGGGCTGATGGCTAACCTAACAAAACTTCAAATTGAATGACTTTCAGAGTAATAGGGGGATGGCTCTCTAGGATACTTGGAGGTGTAGGGAGGGGGATGAGTAGAGGGGAGGGTATATGAAGTACTCATAGGAGTCTGGAGATTGGGAAGATGGGGAAACCATCCCAGAAGCTGATGTCATTCCTCCACGAGCTACCCATTTAACACATGAGTTCTTCTGGGGGAAACTGCAACAAGTAAAACCCAAGGTGGTTATCCATTTTTTGGCATTTCCCCTGGATAACAAAGTTTATATCCATTGATTGCTAATGTTTTGATAATGTTTCCCCCTCAACTGTGTCTCTATATACTTCTAATTAAAAAAAAAAAAGAAAAAAAAGTGTTTGGGAGTGTTCCCACTCTATCAATTTCATGGAAGAGCTTGTAGAGGATCAGTGTTAGCTCTTCTTTGAAGACTTGGTAGGATTCTGCCATATATCCATCTGGTCCTGAGCTTTTCTTTTTTGGAAGAGCTTTGATTGCAGTTTCGATTTCACTATCTGTGATGGGTTGGTTTAGATTTTCAATGTCCTCCTGTGTTAATGCAGGGATGTCGTATGTGTCCAAGTACCTGTCCATGTCCTCCAGATTATCAAACTTGGCAGAGTATAAATTTTCAAAATAGGTTCTGATAATCTTCTGGATTTTGGTTGAGTCTGTGGTGATATCACCATTTTCATCTTTGATTTTGTTGATTTGCTTCACTTTGTTCTTCCTTTTAGTGAGGTTGGCAAGGGGTCTGTTGATCTTGTTTATTTTTTCAAGGAACCAACTCTTTGTTTTGTTACTAATTTTTTTTTTTTTGTTCTCAATTTTGTTGATTTCAGCTCTGATTTTAGTTATTTCCTGTCTTCTATTATCTTTGGGATTGGATTGTTCCTCTTTTTGCAGGCATTTGAGTAGTAGCTTTGGGGTATTTATCTGGGCTCCTTCTAGATTTTTGATGCAAGCACTCAGTGCTATAAATTTGCCTCTTTCTCATTCAATTCCAAAAACTTCTTGATTTCTGTTCTCATTGCCCCTTTTATCCATCCTTCGTTTAAGAGGGAATTATTCAATTTCCAAGTATGTGAGTAGTTTCTGTTGTTTCTCTTATTGTTGATTGCTAAGATCAAAACATTGTTGTCTGACAGAACACATGGGATTGTATCCACTTTTTTATATTTGTTAAGATTACCTCGGTAAACTAGGATGTGGACTATTTTAGAAAAGGATCCGTGAGCTGCTGAGAAGAAGGTAAATTCAGCTGCCTTGGAATGGAATATTCTGTAAATGTCTGTTAAACCCCATTGATTAACAGAGTTGTTCAGATTGGAGATGTCTTTTTTTTGTTTTGATGATCTGTCTAGTGTTGATAGTGGTATATTGAAGTCCCCCAGTATTACTGTGTTGAGATCAATGAGAGGATTAATGTCCTTATGTATTTTTTCCCATATATTTGGGGGGATTGTAATTGGGGGAATAAATGTTAATTATCGTTATATCTTTTTGATGAACTGTCCCTCTTAGTATGATAAAGTGACCATCTTTGTCCATTCTGACTAGTTTTACCTGGAAATTAATTTTATCAGAAATTAGGATTGCCATGCCAGCTTACTTTTTTGGGCCGCAGGCCTGGAGACATTTTGTCAACCTTTCACTTTCAGTCTGTATCTATTTTTGAGTGTTAAGTGTGTCTCCTGTAGACAACATATTGTTGGATTTTGTTTTTGTGAGCCAGTGAGCCAGTCTGTGTCTTTTAATTGGGTCACTGAGACCATTCACATTCAGAGTTAGAATAGATATGGGAGGCTGAGGCTCAGACTTTGTGACTATTAGAGAGTTTTTAGTCATCTTGGAAGTAATTTTGTGTGTAATGTGGTTATTGACTCACCCTTGTTCACAGATTTAAGGTATTATTAACATTTTCTTCTGAATGAAGAATATCCTAGAGAATATTCTGTAGTGCAGGATTTGTGTTCATGTATCATGCTAACTTGAGTTTATCATTGAAGTATTGAATTTCCCCGTCACATTTAAAGCTGAGTTTTGCAGGATATATTATTATTGGCTTAAAATTGCTGTTTTTCAAAGCTTGAAAAATATTGTTCCAAGTTCTTCTGGCCTTCGTTGTTTGATCTGAAAAATCTATAGTGATCCTAATTGGTTTGCCTCTGAATGTGATTTGGGGCTTTTCTCTAGCTGCTTTTAGAATTCTCTCTTTCATTTCTCTGTTATTTATTTTGCATATGATATATCTTGGTGAATTTCTCATTTGATTAGGCCAGTTTGGTGTTCTATAAGCTTCTTGGATGTGATATTCTGGGTTAATTGTAAGGTGAGGGAAGTTCTCATTTTTCTCATTTTTCTCATGATTTTGCTTAAAAGATTTTTTAATGCCTCTTGTTTGCTGTTCGGAGTTTTCATCCAGGCCAAGGACTCTCACATTATTTCTCCTCATCTTGTCAAATATTTGGAAGTTCTGGTCATGTACTGAAAGTTTCTTGTCTATCCTCTTTGAACTCAACATTGATTAGCTTATCTTCATTATCTGATGTATGTTTTTCAAGAGCTGAAATTCTATTTTCAGTGTAATTTACTCTGGTGTTAGTATCTTCCAGTGAAGATCTGATTTGGTTGACCATGTTTTTCAATTCTGATAGCTCTGCTACATCTTTTTTCAGGATGTCTAATTCTTTGTAGAGCTGATCTTTCATCTCATGGAATTGCTCCCTTATTTCCTTATAAAAGTTGTCTCTCATCTCTTGAAATTGTTCTCTGATCTCTTTCCTTAATTCTTCTTTCAACTCTTTGATTGAGTTACTAATCATAATGTTGATACAATATGTTTGGTTTTCATCTAGGGCCCTGGCCATGGGGATCCTTGGGTGGAGAGCTATGAGGTTGAAGAGTGACTTATTTCCCCTTTTCCTCATTTTCAGATTCAGGGGATGTGGCTTGAAGACTATGTTAGTTACTGTTGTAGGGGTTATTGGAGCTTCTTATGCCTATGCTTCATTGGGCTGGGGTGCTACTTGGGAAGCACAGCTCAATGGCTGCCAGTCCAGTCAATGAAGAAATGTGAGCCTGTAGGTGCATATACTAAACAGTTTCAACTGAAACAGTTATAATGGTGATTAGCACCTATAGGAGCGGTTTTCTTCCATGCAAGCTCTCACAATATGATAAGATAGCCAGCAAATACCCGTTTTGAAGAATGACCTTCACTTCAGTTAGCAGGGCCTCTGTAGATGGGGGGAAATATAATCTAGAAATCCAAGGAAGTGGGGTAGGGAGGTAGTGTGGAGCTCCTGACTTAGAAAAAAGAACTAGAAGGTGTTAGCATGGATTCAGCTATTCAATTGGGAATAAGGAAAAGATAAAAATGGGATGCGAGTAGATTAAGGGCTTTGAGTGAGGAAGAGAGAGAACAGCATATAGTTTAGGAATTGAGAGAGTACAGGGGAGAAGAGGTTAATTTGAGGCATGGCTCGTTTCAACCCAAGGACATTATGAGCTAGTTTGCTATCATGACCAACTGTGGACAGTGAGAAAGTGGAGGAGGTATAGGATCTGCAGGGGAGAGAAAGAGCAAGAAAAAAGAAAGAAAAAGAGAGAGAACAAAAAGAAAATAAAAGAATAAAATAAAGAAAAAAGGGAAAAAAAAGGAAAGAAAAAACAGATCCTAGGGGAAGCAGGGATAGCAGTGATAAAATATAGGAGGGGTAGAAGAGATATTAATAAGATTTGGGTGCTCGCATAAGGGCAGAAGAACACATAGGCAAGATAAGGAGGTCAGGCACATTATACTTCAGATACTAAATGCGCTGACCAGAATCCCTCCTTTCAGGAGGGAGGACAAGAAAATGAACAAACACACAAAGACAAATGATAAAACAAACAGGAACAGAAAAAAAGAGAAGATAAAAAATAGAAAAGGAGTGAAAAGATCCAGAAAACAAAAGAAAAAACAAAAATGGCTAGTATTTTTATATGTCCATGAACGGATAAACTGTTCCAGCTAATGCTCCAATACACATTGAAAACAGGATAAAAACAGAAGGCAAAAAAGAAAAAAAAAAGGAAAGCAAAAAAATGTATATATCTATGCAAAGTCAGATAAAAAGTATAAAATTCTTAATGAAAACTTGGAACTATAAACAGTAAGGGTGTCTCTGAGTCCTTTGAGGGGAGATGTTCATTGTCCTTATGGGTTTTGATATGAATGTCTCTTAGTCTGTGGTTATGTGATCTCACAAAGAGGACTGGAGTATCCTCAGACTCCTGGGATTTCTAGGAGGAGATTCCAATGAAGAGGACTGGTTCTGGAATATCCTGAAGTTTGCCAGCCTCCCAGGGCAGTTGAAAGCCAGAGGACTTAATGAGCAGGGAATATGGATGATTTCTATTCTCCCTCTGCTGGGAGATGCATACACTGTCTCTTGTGGCAGAAGACTCAGAGCCTTTAACTTGTCACGTGATCCTTCTGGCTGGGGGTGGTGGACAGGGCTGGGGATTGCTCCCTTTTATTCCATAAACTGAAGTCCCCCTAAGCAAGGTGGAGATTGGGCCTGGTCAAGGCCTTCTCTTCCTGGATCAAACTGATGTCAATGTCCATCTGCTGATGCAGTTTTCAAAGCATACTCTAAAAAGCCCGAGAGTGCTGTCTCCTGAAGCTGGGAATGACAGCTCGGCTTTCCGGCTGAGCAACCTGTTCTGCTGGGGACCTCTGCAGGCCACTTCCCAGCACTGGTCTCGCCAGATGTAGTGTATGAGCTGGGTGGGTGTCTGCAAATGTGTTGCCCTATGCTCTGTTTTTATAAAGCACAGGAACCCAGCAGCCATGTGGTCGCTGGATCTGTTCACTTCCACCCCTGCTCCCCACTGCTGGCTGTTTGCCCAGGCCACTCGCAGCCTGCCAGCCCACCAAAAGTAAACAAAGCTGACCTGCCACATCCCTATCAGGATGGATAAAATCCCGTTTTTTTCTGTATGTGAATCTCCCAAGACTCAGCTCCTCAAAAAATCTTCACAAACTAGCACTAGAAGTTCATAAACATATTCCCCAGAACACACCTTGAAAAACTGAAGATAAACTGGGCTTCTCCCATCCAGACTCGGAGCCACCTCCCTTCAGCTCGCCATCTTCTAGTCTCAACTGTGCTGCTTTTTTGTACTACACATTTCACTTTCTAAGTATTTGTGTACATTTTGCCTCCTCAACTAGATCAAATGACTTAAAAGCAAAAACCAGTCAACTTTATAATAATATCCATTATGCCTAATGTGGCATTTTGCACATAGTAGGTTTTTGATAGATTTTGGTCAACTATGGAATTATTGAACAATCATGTAAAAATTACTTAAAATTAACAGTAAAAAGGGAAGCTATTTTATTCTTAATCATATTGTAATGAAGACTATTTTAAACTCTTTGCAGTGATGATACACACAAATATTTAAACTATTTATGTGCCTCAACTTGACATAATTTCATGATAACTTGATGGCAATCACATTTAAATATATTAGAATATTTTTGTAATAATGCTATTCTAGAATAGCAACTTTAATAGCTGGGAAAACATGTTAATAATGGCCATTAATCTGAAGGAAACAGGGAACATTAAATATTTTTTTCAGAAATAAATGTGTAAGATTAAACATTCCACTATAATATTTATGAGCAAAACTCAAATTAAAATCTATAAAATGCAAACTATCAAATGTTTCAGTTAGAGAATAATTTAGACTACATTTTGCAATTTTCCCATGTACACATTGGTGAATACTATGTAAAAAAATTCCTTTTCTCCTTCTTTAGTGTCTTTGACTAGCACTACCTAAATATCAAAATGAATTCTGTTTGAATGCAAAACCAAGGCAAACTTGTAGAAGCCCTTCTATCAATTAAAATGATCTCAGTCAGTGTTCACAAGTAAGTTATTTTCCTTACCTTCAGGACACCTATGAATGGTACAAAGTTAGCCCTTTGGAGTCCATTTTTATAGAGATCTGAAAGAAACAAATGGTTTTAGCTTTTTACTTAGCTTCAATAATAATTTTAGTTTACCATTTAGCCTGGCAAATAAAACTCTCTACTGATTAAAAAAAAACAAACAGGTAAAGGAGCAAAATTAACAAACAAAAAAAAAACCCAACCTGATTTCTATTTAAATGCTATACAAAATTCACTATAATTTTGATAAATGAAAAACTAGTCACAGAAGGATCAAAAGGCATTCAATCAAATTAGTTTTAAACACAAAGAATGTGATTGGTTATGCCCATGATCCCAGCTACATGGAAGGCTAAGGTAGGAGGATCGTAAGTGTAAAGCCAGTCTAAGCAACTTACAGAGGCCCTGAGCAACTTAGCAAAACTCTGTCTCACAATGTAGCTCAGTGATTAAGTACCTTTGGGTTCAAAAATAAATAAATAAATAAACTTTAAAAAGAGTTTGTTATAGCTTGGTGGTAAAGCACTTGTTGAACATGCATGAAGTCCTGGGTTCAGTCCCCAGTAATTCTCCCACCTGCATCACCAAAAATTAGCTTTAAATAGTAACAAGATATAATAAATGAATTTGGAAGGTGTCCCTTCCAAAATCCTAACTAAATAATGTAACGTAAGAAGGTGATATATTTAAAAGTACTTAATACTGGAATACATAGAATTCTAATGGGAAAAGAATTATAGTCTTATTTTCTCAGCCTATAATATAAATTCTTAGTAAAGAATTAAAATTTGTTTATTACGATCAGCCATTTTTAGAAAATGTATCAGTAGAACTGCTCCTAGGGGCTAGAGTGGTGGCTCAGCAGTGGCAGCACTTGCCTGGCATGTGTGATGACCCAGGTTCAAACCCCAGCACCACATATACAACTAAGTGTCTTAAAAACAAAACCCAGAGGAAAAAATAAAGTTGATTCTTTCTCTCTCTTTCACTCTGTCTTTAAAAGAAAGAAAAAGAAAAGAACTACTCCTATATTTATATCAAGATTACATATTTGGGGGCTGGAGTGGTGGCTCACCAGTCACGATGCTTGCCTAGCATGTGCAAGAATGTGGGTTCAAACCCCAGCACCACATACACAACTAAGTATTGAAACAAAAGTCAACAAAGTATTGAAAAAAAATAAAAATAAATATTCTTTCTCTCTCACTCTCACTCTATCTTTAAAAAAATTAAATATGTGACATCAATATAAAGAAATATTTTAAATGAAATTATTTAAAAATTAAGACTCTTCTCAATAAACTGTAAACAATTATATCATAAATAGGTAGTACTTACTGATCTAGAAAAATGCTTTTCAATAAATGTATGTATAAACAAGTAGAAAGGGGAAACAAATTTTAACTGTTGCATATTATTCTTGAAAAAGTTTAAGAGTTTGAAAATTTTTTTGCTTAAAATGATCTGTAAACTTACTAGATCTTTGAAAAAATACAAAAAGAGAAATAGCAGGGGCTAGAGATATAGGAGAGTGGTAGAATACCTGCCTAGCATGCAACAAGGCCTTGGGCTCCAACACCACACACACACACACACACAAGGAGCAACAAAAAACCTTCTCAATGGTAAAAAATACAAATTAGATTAAATTGTAGTTCATTCTTTTTAGTATGGCATTATGGGATCTTTTGTATATCTCTTTGTTTAAAGAAAACTTGTTAACTATGATAGATTTCAACTGCCACGTTTACTTATGGAAATAAAATATGGTCATTAGGAAATATTTATTCTCTTTAGAAAAATGTTCATCATAACATCATTATAGTGAAGAAAGTATTTGCATAAGCTCTGGTTAATAAAAGACCACAGGATTCAATTCAGTTACATTTAAAATTTTATTTAGGGATATTATAAAAGATAAAATAAGGCTGGCCAGGCTATTAGGATTTTAAAATTCAAAATGAGATCTTTTCTTTCCTATAATACCTCTAATGAGTAAAATTGGCAAAATGAATGAACAGGTTTAAAGTTAAGTATATTCATAGTTTTCCCTAATTACCAAAAGCTTCTGGGAAAGTTACATAAAAGTATTGCTGTATGATAAGAGTTGCAGCATGATTGCCAAGATGTGGTAAAATTTTAAAATAAGACAATTTCAAAAATATAATGAGCCAGTAGTGCTGGAGATGCTGCCAACAAGTCTGGATTTCATTCCTGCTTACCCCTTGCCCCCCACATCCCACCCCATGCCTTCTTAACATGCACGCCAGATTCCTTTCAGTTCCAAATCAAGGATCAGCTGATTGTGAATCTTCTTAAGGAAGAACTGGGCCCCCAGAATAATACAGTTGTTGGGGTTGATGCTGTTGGCATGGCCTGTGCCATCAGTATCTTGATGAAAGACTTGGCAAATGAACTTGCTCTTGATGTTATGGAAGACAAATTGAAGGGAAAGAAGATGGATCTCCAGCAAGACAGCCCTTTCCTTAGAACACCAAAAATTGTCTCTGGCAAACTCTAAGCTCGTTATTATCACAGCTGGAGCACATTATCAAAAGGGAGAAAGCCTTCTTAATCTGGTCCAACGTAGTAATGTGAACATCTTTAAATTCATCATTCCTAATGTTGTAAAATACAGCTCACACTGCAAGTTGCTTGTTGTTTCCACTCCAATGGATATCTTGACCTACGTGGTTTGGAAAATAAGTGGCTTTTCCAAAAACCACATTACTAGAAGTGGTGGCAATCTGGATTCATCCTGGTTCCATTACCTGATGGGAGAAAGGCTGGGAGTTCACCCACTGAGCTGTCATGGGTGGGTCCTTGGGGAGCATGGAGGCTCTAGTATACCTGTATGGAGTGGAGTGAATATTATTGGTGTCACCTTGAAGAATCTGCACCCAGATTTAGGCAATGATGCAGATAAGGAACATGGGAAAGAGGTTCACAAGCAGGTGGTTGACAGTGCTTATGAAGTGATAAAACTAAAAGACTATACATCTTGGGCCACCGTACTATCTGTGGCAGATTAGGCAGAAAGTATAATGAAGAATCTTAGGCGGGTACATCCAATTTCTACCATGATCAAGGATCTTTATGGAATAAAGGATGATATCTAAGTGTTCCTTGCATCTTTGGACAAAATGGAATCTCAGATGTTGTGAAAGTGACTGACTCCTGATGAAGAGGCCTGTTGGAAGAAGAATGCAGATACACTTTGGGGGATCCAAAAGGAGCTGCAACTTAAAAGGCTTCTCATGTCATACCACTTCACTGTCTAGGGTACAACAGGATTTTAGTTGGAGGTTGTGCATGTTGTCCTTTTTATCTGGTCGGTGATTCAAGCAGTAGTATTAAGATGGCCTGGTAGAAACATCAATTTCCCAAAAAGTTAGAAATAGGAAGATATCATAACACCCTACAGTATCCTGATGCTAGATGGTTCTGAACTTGTGTAGTCCTAAAGTAGTTAGTGTAAAATAATTCCACTATTTCTGAAATACCACTGCCAGCACTGCACAGGCTCCAGCTGCCCTTCAAACTAGATGTGTTACATAACTTCACCAAACATGGCTAGTCCAACTTTCTCCCAGTTATATCCTGGGATCCAATGTCCAAATCCAATACTGCATGTTTTGTGTATATCTGTTCTAAAGTATTTTATTTTGTGTATTATATGTATCAGTAGTGTACATTTCCATATAAGGTAAAAAGAAAGATCTACAAATGAACAATGCAACCAGATATTCAATTGTCATAACAACTGAAACATCAAACTTTGAACAGTGAAAACAAAAAACATAATGAGCCAGGCATGGTGCTACACACCTGTAATCCCAGTGACTTGGGAGGCTGAGGCAGGAGAATCACGAGTTCAAAGACAGCCTCAGCAATTTAGGCAGGCTCTGAGCAACTTAGCAAGACCCTATCTCAAAATAAAATGTAAAAAGGACTGGGGATGTGGCTCAGAAGTTAAGCGCCCCTGGGTTCAATCTCTGGTACCAAAAAAAAAAAAAAAAAGATAAAAACATAATGTTTATGGCAGCTTTACTTTTAACAGCTAAAAACTTAAGCTTTATCTATATTAGCTCCAAACTGGAAGCAATCCAAATATTTATCATTAGGCAACAAGATAAACAAATTGTGGGATATCTGTACAATGAAATACTATTCAGCAACAAAAAGGACAATTATACACATAGCAAAATCAATGAGTCTCAAAATAATTATGCAGAAATCAGACCAAAACTCTAGAAAAAGCAAAATAATCTATAGTAACAGAAAGCAAATTAATGGTTGCCTGGGAGGAAGAGGACAGGGTTGATAGTAAGAGCTGGAAAAAAGGGCACAAGGAAACTTTTGGGGATGATGAAAATGTTTACAATGATTGTGGTGATGCTTTCACAGATGTGTAGGTATGTCAATAATTTTTAAGCTGTATCTTTTAAATATGTGCCATTTATAATATATCAAGTATACATCAATAAGACTTTTTTTTTTCTTTTTTGTACCAGGAATTGAACCCAGGGATGCTTAACCACTGAGCCACATCCCTAACCTTTTTTTATTTTTCATTTTGAGAACAGGTTTTGCTAAGCTGCTCAGGGTCTCACTAAGTTGCTGAGGCTGGCTTTGAATTTGTGATCCTCCTTCCTCAGCCTGAATTTTTATTAGAAAAAAATACGCACAACATTAGTGAATACTGAAGAACATGCTGCTTATATAATTAAAATTAAGATATTACAATAATAAAAGTTTATGTTAAGGTAATCGTTTGGTTTTGCAGAATAACATCTTTTTTGACATATATACTCTATGATATAATTTAATAAGTATGCACCTTTTAAAACGTTAATGAGAATGAGAGATATAAAGGCTCACTCATAATATTCTTGATTAAATGGTTTTCACTCATCAGCAAAGTTAAGCTGCTTTAATGTATTAGAGACTTAATTTTTTAAAGGGTTAATTTTTTAAAACTCTGCCTTGGCAAAGATACAAAATTTAAAACTTTATGCTCTGAGAAGTATTTTCTAAACAGAATTCTAAACAGAAATCATTTGGCTTGAAAACCTTTAGGTTTTTATAGGACACTTAAGTGAAAAAGGACTGTACTCATTAAATTGAAGAGTTTCTCTGCAATTCAAATAGTATGCTAATTATCAATGCAATAGATCCATCTTCTGAAATGTTATTTGGCTACCAAATTTTTAATATTAGTTGTTTAATATTATTGTTCTTAGACATAAAGATTTTATAATACATTGATATAAGCATTTGTCATTATTTACTAAATACTATGTAAAAATTTAGCAGTTTTAGCCTATGATTTTTTAATGCTCTCCGAACAGAGCTAAATGAACACTTGGTCATATAAGACAGAGTACTGGAATTATTAGACATTCATTTTGTAGAGAATGGTGTAAGGACCTCTAAATTCTTCACAGTGAATGACTATAATAATACTTATAGATGAAATGCATGCAAAGAGGATTTTTAAAGTAATTACAAGTACATAAATACTTTTGAGATGCACATGGTATGCAGATCTTTTCCTTAAAAATCCAAGTATCAATACCACAAGGGTGAATAACGCTAATTTTTATATGTGCAAATCAGTTTAGAGTAACAAAAACATTTAATACAGGTAATTAAAAGGAGTTTCCTATAAAGTAACATAAAATAATTATATGGTTTTATAAGGTCAATCTGCTTTATCCTTCTAAGATATTCTTTTTCTTTTTTTTTTTAAAGAGAGAGGGACAGTGAGAGAGACAGAGAAAGAGAGAAACAACTTTATTACTTTATTTAGCTCTTCACACAGCCTTCATTGCTCCAACACTTGGTTGTGTACATGGGGTTTGAACCTGGGTCCTCGTGCTTGCCAGGCAAGCGCTGAAACCGCTGAGCCACCACTCCAGCCCCAGATATTCTTATTATAGATTAAAAGAAAAGGGCACCTTTATAACATTTAAGCAATAGCTACTTAGCTTCTTTGAAAAAAAAACCCTAAAGTTTAAATAATGTTACTATATCTGAAGATAACACAGCTAACTAAATGTTCCTATTTGATAGTATGTTATACTTTGATATTCAATTCAACATACAATCATGAATTGCTACTGTATTTCTACACTGAAATGAATGCAGAAGACAAAAGACAAACAGAGGAACTAGGATTTACAAAGCATCTACTAGAAGTCAGTCAAGTTGATAGCTCACACAAACCATAACAAACCTACAAAACAGACATTTTTATCTCTATTTTATAGACAAAGCAACTGATATTCAGGGTTTTGAAGATAAATGGCTTAATTCCTGGCCAGGAATTGACAGAACTAAAAGTAGAGCCAAGGACTTTGATAATGCTAAAACTTACAGATATTTAGAACCACACTGTGACCAGTGGGCTTATGACAGTTGATATAAATATGATATGAGTTAAACAGGAACACAATATATAAATGTGATACACAAAGCAGGAAGTTTATTAATTTATCTGGGTGTTTGAAGACAGTTTTGCACAGCTAACATTGGAACTGGACTACACTGGCACACTGAGCAAAGTGCCACCAAGCAGAGAGCATGGAAAAGTATTCCAGGCAGAATAAACAGCATGAGCTTGTGACTCTTCTAGTACTACACTGCTCAAATGCCATATTTTCTGTCAAACCATGCTTGAATCCACTGTATTGGACAGACTTTCAGAGAGGTCCTCCAAAATCCTCAGCTAGCATTCACAGCTTTGTGTAAAGGTTGGACACTAGGAACAGATCAGAGTTACCCATGAGGATAAGGAACAAATGCAGTGAATTCCATGACTGCCCCCACCTCAGAGCCTGTGGGAAGTTTATAGATGCTGCACAGGGATGGATAGGGAACCCAGACAGACACACATGGGCATGTGTGGGGAAGGCAGCTAGAATTCACAAGGCAGAGGACCAGAGAAAAAAGATCTGTCCAGTGAGAGAGCTCTAAAGATCAGTGAGGGTCCCTACTGAGTCCTCACCTGAGTTGTCATCAGCACATGAAGTCAAAGAAAGAATAATCTTAAAGTATTTGAGGAAACTATCACTAGAATTCACAGATGGCAGGGTACAGTGTTATTCCCACCAATCAAACTGCCATAATTCATGGCATATTTGGCCAAGTATTGAGAAGGAATTTGTCTCAGTAGTGAGAAAAATATGTCGGTAGACTGAATGCTGCTCTGGTCCCGCCACATAAAGTTTAAAAGCAATGCTCAAAAGAATCGAACTGTTAAGAGAACATAGCTCAAGGAAATTTGTAGAAATAAAAAAAAATTCAACAACCAAAAAAGTAAAATTTATATGTCTGACATTCAATTTAAAAATTTGCCAGGCAGGGGCTGGAGCAGTGGCTCGGCAGTTTGTGTTTGTCTGGCACGCGCAAGTACACGGGTTCAAACCCCAGCACCCACATACACAACTAATTGTCAGAGCAATGAAAGCCATGTGAAAAACTAAATATTGATTCTCTCTGTCTCTCTCTCTCTCACTGTCCTTCTCTCTTTAAAAAAAAGGGGGGGGGTGGAGTGATGGCTCGGTGTTTACAGCACTTGCCTGGCATGCATAGGTACACAGGTTTGAACCCCAGCACCACATACACAGCTAAGTGTTAGAGCAATGAAGGCCATGTGAAAAACTTGATAACATTGATTCTGTCTCTCTCTCTTACTATCCTTCTCTCTTAAAAGAAAGTTAAAAAAAATTACCAGGCATGCAAAAAATGGAAAATAAGACCCATAAGGATCATAAATAGAAATAGACCTAAGAACGACAAAGATAATAAACTCAGAAGACAAGAACACTATAATAGTTATTGCTATATCTCATGTGTTCAAATACCTGGGGGAAAGACTGACCATATTAAACAGAGACATGGAAAATATAAAAAAGATACACAATGAACATTCTGAGACAAAAACTACCACATATGATATGTAGGATGAAAATAACATCAGATTAAACACGTAGAAGAAAATTTTGTGAACTTGAAGACATAGCAAAAGAAACTACCCAAAATCAAATCCAAAGAGAAAATTTTAAAAGCAAAGAAAAAATGAAGAGAGAATAAATGAGCTTGAGAACAATTTTAAGCAGCCTAATACACACATGTGATTTCAATCATCAAAGAGCAGAAAAGGAGGTATTAAAATTTTTTTGAGCTGGGAGTGGTGTTATATGCCTGTAATCCCAGCAGCTCAGGAGGCTGAGGCAGGAGGATCACAAGTTTAAAGAGAGCCTTAGCAACTTAGCAAGGGAGAGATCCTGTCTCAAAATGAAAAATAAAAAGAGCTGGGGATACAACTCAGTGGTAAAGTGCTTCTGGGTTCAAACCCTGGTACAAAAAAAGGAAGGGAAGGGAGGGAGGGAAAGGAAGGGATGGAAGGGAGGGAAGGAAAAGAAAGCTCGCTCCATACACAAGAGATATAAAGAAAACTATACCAAGGCACATGATAATCACAGTCTCAAACTGATGATAAAGAAAAATCTTACAGGTAGCCAGATGCAGGGTGCAGTGGTGGACACCTGTAATCCCAGCTACTAGGGAGGCTGAGGCAGGAGGATCACCTAAGCTTAGGAGGTCAAGGCTAGATTGAGCAATATAGTAAGACCTGTCTCAAAAAATAAACAAAACAAAAACAAAAAGTAGGAGCCAGAGGGAAAAAGGCACATTCATACAGAGGAATAAAGAGAAGAATGACTATAACTTCATGTTGGAAACAATATAGGCAAGAATATGGTGCAGTAATATGAGAACTGCTTTAGAGATGACAAGAAAAAGAAAACTTTTTCATCAGTCCCACAACTGAATTCACTTTTTTTTTAAGAGAGAAAAAGAAAGAGATAATTTTATTTACTTTTCCATCTGGCCTTTGTTTCCCTGACACTTAGTTGTGTATACAAGGCTGGGGTTCAAACCCAGGTCCTTGAACATGCCAGACAAGTGCTCTAATTGCTGAGCTACCAATTCACCCAATTGAGTTCTTTTTTTTTTTTTTAAGAGAGAAAGAGAGAATCAATTTTATTTAGTTTTTCATGTGGCCTTCATAACTCTAACACTTGGTTGTGTACGTGCTGCTGGGGTTTGAACCCATATCCTTGTGCATGTCAGGCAAGTACTGTAACCACTGAGCTACTTACTGCTCCAGCCCCCTGAATTCACTTTTACTCAAAAATATTTATTAACCCTTCACTTTAATTATCTGACCACGTTTCACATGCTACAATGCCTTATAAGAGTAGTAATGGGAATCCAAGGAAATTATAGGCTCCAAAAGGTTTCTTTTTCAAAGAATCATATAAGTGCTAATTTTCTCTTTATAAAACACTACATAAGGTCTGGAGCAGTGGCTCAGTGGTTACGCAAGGATGAAGGGTTCAAACTCCAGCATGACATACACAATGAAGTGTTGGAGCAATGAAAGCCATATGAAAAAACTAAATAAAATTGATTCGCTCTTTCTCTCATTGTCCCTCTCTCGAAAGAAAGAAAGATAGATAGATTTTGGGCTGGAGCAGTGGCTCAGCAGTTGTGGTGCTTGCCTGGCATACATGAAGATGTGAGTTTGAATTCCAGCACCACATACACAACTAAGTGTTGGAGCAATGAAAACCAGATTTAAAAAAACTAAATAAAATCGATTGTCTCTTTTTCTCTCTCACTGTCCCTTTCTCTCTTTAAAAAAAAAAAAAAGCTACATGAAATCTTGATTATTATATGCTATCATCCATATGTTTATATATTTATTTTCAGTAAGGCCAAACACCAATAATGTAGCTTTTCATATAAGAGATTTTGTTTTTAAAGTGAGAGAATGAGAGAGAAAGAGAGAAAGACAGTCAATTTTAGTTATTTTTTTCTCTGGCTATTTTGTTGTTCCAACACTTAGGTGTATATGTGGTGCTGGGGTTCAAACTGGGTCATGCATGCCAGGCAAAAGCTCTACTACTGAGTCACCTCTCCAGTCCCAAGAGATTCTTCTCATTATAGAACTCAATGGAATTAAATATCACTTTTTATTTTAAGACTGGGCCTTGCTAAATTGCTAAGGCTGGCTTTCAACTTGTGATCCTGTTGCCTTTGCAGGCCACTGGGACTATGGGCATGCGCCACTGCCCCAATTTCATTTACTTTCTTGCATTTCAGATGATCATCAGATGGGTTATCTTCTCTTTCTTATATCCTTTGTAGCACAAAGTCTATTTCCTAATTTTTAAAGAATAACAAAACCAGAAATTTCCCAAAATACATTTCTCTTTGCCCTGGTAGATCATATGTTTAAAGGATGTTTCTCTTCCATTTTTTAATAGTTATATTTAATGCTGCAACATTTTTTATTTTTCCCATGTTAGGCTATTTTCTATTCATATAATCACAAACAAGGAGTGCTCTGAAAGCAAGATATATAGTTCTACCTGGTTCTCCTCACTGTCCACCGGGTTGTTCTCATCTCTTGATCTCTAACTTAGTTCAGTGTTAAAAAGCGATAGCTGTCAACCTTAATTTGTTCCTAACTATAATGGAAATGCCTTCACCATTTTCCTAGTAGGTATAATTCTTAACTTTTGAACCCAGATACACATATTTGGTATTATATAAAGAGAGAGAGTTTATATCTACTTATGCTTTATGAAATAATTCTATCTAGAAAAATGTTTCAGATTTTGCCAAATGATTGTTCAGCCTTTATGGTGGTGACCATTGGATTTTTGGCTTCCTAAGTAGTAAAATGAGAACTCACATTCAAATGTACATGTACATGTGTACATGCATGCTCATGATTGTTAGCCAAATTTCTGGTGATATTTAGTCTTTTATTTATTACGGACATACTGGCCTGAGTAGAACTAACATAGTGGTGCTGGCTGGTAAGTTAAGGAAAACAGGATTATTCTTGACATTCTAATGCTACCTAATGGATTTTCATTATAATAAACAGTAAATAAAACCCAGAAATTCCAGACTTCACTATCAGAATTCTAGGTTCAGTCAACCAGGGACCTTTTCTAGAACCTTGTGTTACACTGCCAATGAAGCATAATCATAGTCTATTTCCACATAAAACTATATTCCTATTTTTGATTAAATAAATTTCAGTATAATTATTAATTTAATTCAAAACTGTTAATTAATTCAATAGATAAGGTTTAATTGAATGGAAACACAGACAACAAATTAACACTTATTATATTATTTTTTCCAATAGGAGTACACTAAAATTAATAAAACTTCATTTTGGAATAAGAAAAGTGAAAAGTATGTGAAATTTTAAATTGTGACTTTTGCTTCTAGCTTTTCTAATGATCTGCTTCTATAATATTTGAAAAGTAAATGTTTATTTGTACATAGGTATTCAAGTATTTATCTAAATGACAAAATTGACAAAGGAATAATTTGCTTGATGTTTGGTAAAAATAAGACTATAAACTCTCTCTGTATGTATTTTACCTGAAACCTTTCTAATAATTACCCATTCCTATGGATCTGATCCAAGATCATCTCTACATCAAAAGCCTTAACCAGACTATTACAAAAATTATAAGATAAAAAAAACCATTACAAGAGACTAGAAGTGTTGCTTAAAGATTACTAAACATTTTGAATGATCCATTTAATATGATTTCAGCCATGTAGCTACTCCATATTTCTTTTTTTTTAAAGAGAGAAGGACAGTGAGAGAGAGAGAGAGAGAGAGACAGACAGACAGAGAGAATCTATTTTTATTGAGTTTTTCACATGGCTTTCATTGCTCTGACACTTAGTTGTGTATGTGGGTGCTGGGGTTTGAACCCGTGTACTTGCACATGCTGGGCAAGCGCTGTAACCACTGAGCCACTGCTGTAGCCCTACTAAACATATTTTTTCTTTTTTTAATTCATTTTTTATTAGTGCATTTTAGTTGTACATAATGATGGAATTTGTTGTCACATATTCATAGATGCACACAATAAAGCAATACAATTTGGTCAATGTCCCACCCCACCCCGCCTGGCAACTCTCGACCTTCCTCCTCCTGTCCCCCGATCCCTTGCTTCTCTTCTGCATCCTATATTTTTCCTAAAATACCCAAGTACACCTACTAAATATATTTTGAACTCAAAAGAAAACAAGTAAAATCCTTAGAAGCCAAAAAACTAGGAAGCAAAAACTAAATAATCAGAAGCTGAAACTTTTGGATTTTATCAGGTACATGAACAGTGGACAATGAGGTCTTAGACCCAAGCGAGGTAGCAACAGGAGGTTAAGAAAAGGAAAAATAGTGATGTACAAGAAATCCATCCTTGGGGGGCTGGAGCGGTGACTCAGCGGTTACGGCACTTGCCTGGCAAGCATGAGTATGCAGGTTCAAACGCCAGCACCACATACCAACAAGGTTTTGGAGCAACAAAAGTCGCATGAAAAACTAAATAAAGTTGATTCTCTCTTTCTCTCAAAAAAAAAAAAAAAGAGAAAAAGATAAAGAAATCCATCTTTGGCGCCTATTCCTTCTGCGCCTCAAGTCTTACTTGCCTGTTTTTTCTTCAACATGACTTTCTCACCACTCTACTCCACAGCTATTTACTGTCCTAGCTTCCTAAATTCTGGTGTTGCTCCTACCTATCAACTATTTTCTATTGAAATTAAATTATTTATTAAATGTTCCTCATCATCTTATGTTAAAATCAATAATTAATTTATCTATAAATTAACAACTAAATTATTAGCTGATAATAACATTAGGATACCAAGAACAACCCCCAGTCTTGCCTAGAAAATTGACATATGATGGGGGCTGGAACAGTGGCTCAGCAGTGTCATGCTTGCCTGGCATGCGCGAGCATGTGCGTTTGTACCCCAGCACCACGTACGCAACAAAGTATTGGAGCAATGAAAGCAATATGAAAAGCTAAATAAAAATGATATTCTCTCTCTCTGTCCTTTAAAAAAAATTGATGTATTATAATGAGAAACAGAGGAAATGATATGAATGAAGCAGAAGAAATTAAACAGAGAAGTAAAGGATTAATAAAGGGGGGAATGTATTCTTCACATTATCTTCTGAATTCTGAAGTTCTAGAGGTTTCTCTGTATTGAAAGGCACGCACACCACCCATCCAACAGACAAATTCAGAAACTGTCCCTCAATATCCAACATATCCAGGATCTATCCACTTTACCCTCTAAATCTTTCATATCTATCTTTCTCTCCATATCCATTGCCACTGCCCAATACCAGGATTTCTTATCCTACATTTTGTTTATATTTTGGTCTTCATAGTTTCTTGGCAAAGGGAGATTGCACTGTGCATTATATGTTTTTGGCATTATTCCTGGCCTCAACCTGGCCTCAATCAGTTACTAGATGTCAGTAGTGATACCCTCCCCCAAGGTGAGACAAACAAAAATGGCTTAGACATTACCAAATATAATCTGATAAACAAAATAACCACTCAGTGGTGAATCACTGCCTTACACCAAGCTATCATTTCCTGCCTCATGTGCTACAACAGCTTCCTAACATGTTTTCCAAATCCATCGCATTATTGCACCCCACCCAGTATCCCATTTTCCACACTATAACTAAAGTGATAGTTAAACTCGGATCATGTCATCCCCTACTTAAGGTAAGCTTCAATAGTTTATCATCTCTCTTAGAATAAAATCCAAATCCTTATTATTGCTTTATAAGGTCTACCTCTTCCCCCTCCAGATTTACCCTATACTGCCCTGAATCTTGCTTCCCCTTTCTCTACAGCCATATTGGCTACCTTTTTAACTCCTCAGACAGACCATTCTCTCTCCAGTCATTCAACTTTGCCTCACTCTCTACCAGGAAATTTCTTTCCCCAGCTGTTATAGCAGTTTGAAAATAAGTTCTATTTTTCTTGGGGTAAGGGGCAGGGGATGGTGAGTAGTGGGCACTGGGGATTGAACCCAGGGGTGCTTTACCACTGAACTATACCCCCAGCCTTTTGGTTTTGAGACAGTATCTTGCTAAGTTGTTTAGGGACTTGCTACATTGCTGAGGCTAGCCTTGAATCTGCGATCCTCCTGCCTCAGTCTCCTGAGTTGCTGAGATTACAGGCGAGCATCACCATGCCCAGCAAATTAAAATAAAACTACCGGGGACCGTTGATCAAAAGCTATGACCTAAAGAAAAAAATGGATGCATTTCTGACAAGAGGCCAATCTTAAACTGGGACCATGTAGACAAGTATCAGTGACAATTGATGAGAAAAGATAAAGTACAATGTGCTAAAAGTTACAAAACTATGTTCTGCTTTGCCACTCATTATTCATGTGATTTTTAAAAAATTTATACAGAATAAAATTAACTTTTTTGTTGATATATAGTTGCATGAGTTTTAATATATGTAACCACCATCACAGTCAGGACACAGAAGAGTTCCATCATCTCAAGAAATTCTCTCTCCTGCTACTCCTTTGTTGTCAAACACCTCCCCCTGCCCTAGTTCCAGGCAATGACTGATCACTGATTCATTATTTGTCCTATCATTTCTCCTTTTCCTAATATCCATACTGTGAGTCTTTTTCTTCACCCATTAAATTACACATACACACATACATACATAAATAGATGTATGTATCATTTCATGGGTGAAGAAAAAGATAAATACATGTATGCAATGTTCTTTATATTAAAATATTAAGCTATTTAAGATGATTTGTCTGCTATGACTAATTAACATGGTATATAACTAGCATCCCTTCTATGGTTTATTTAGAAAAGGCTTTCTCTAAGTTAACTAATGTTAACTTTTTCAATGTGCTTCTCAAACTTTTCAGTCTTTTCCAGAAGGGAATCTCCAGCCAGATTTTTGCACACTACCTTGGTGGACTAGTAACTTTGTTTACTCCTCTAAAACTATGAGCTCCAAAATGTTCTTTAACCTCTCCTTGTGGTTGTCTTTCCTCAGTTTACCACACTGTAATCCTAAGCAGTCAAGTGCAATTTCCTTCTAAATATCTTTGCTAGAAGGCTTCCAAGATTGTTTTAGCACCTTTCTATTTATGAGCATAACTCTGTCACTCTATGTATAAAGGTAACACTCATGATACTGTTAAATCAACATGTCAGTTTTATGGTTAACAGTGTTGTAACCAAAGATAGTTATTAATCCTACCATTCCGTTCACAGATGGTAATTAACATGGTAACAGTTTCAGAAGGAACAAAGTAACCAGGTTAATGCTGTTTGTTGTACCCATTGGCTGCTCATATTGTCTCTTATGCCAAATCTTGTGAGATATTAGAAATTGCAAAGGCCAATAATTAACCATAGATTGGGAAGCCTGCTGTTAGTCACAAGTTCTCAAACTGCACCCAATACAAGTTCCTGAAGAGACAAAACCCCCACAACTCATCAACATCTCCCAATAAAATAGCCAAAGAGGGCTCACAGGTCCACTCCCCATCCCTCAAAACAAAGGAAAGGGGAAGCAATTCTCCCCTCAAACATACAACTTCCTAGCCAAGGAGTCCATGGCTGGGGTCCTGGATGAAAATCTAGAAAAAAGTATCAACAATCTGATTATTAAAACACAATCAAAGAATTAAAAGAAGAAAAAGAAGAGCAATTACAGGAGCTGAGAGATCACTTTGATAAAGAGCAAAATATTCTGAAAAGAGACATAGCAGAGCTCTTAGAATTGAAAAACATAGTCAACCTAATTAAAAGCTCAATGGAAGATTTTTCTTGGGGGGGGACAGCGAGAGAAAGAGAAAAAAATCAATTTTATTTAGTTTTTCATGCGGCTTTGTTGCTTCAACATTTTATTGTGTACATGGTGCTAAGGTTTGAATCCACGTCCTAGCGCATGCCAGGAAAGCACCATAACCTCTGAGCCACCACTCCAGCTCCCTCAAAGGAAGATATTAATATCAGAGTAAACTCAGGAGAAAATACAACTTCAGCTCTTGAAGTTCAAACATCAGACAATGAGAATAGGCTGAGCAATATTGAAAGCAAGGAGGACAGACAAGAAATGAAATTTATTGAGCATGATCAGAATGTCCAAGAAGTATGGGACAAGATGAGAACAAATAATGTGAGAGTTATTGGGATAGGGGAGAACATAGAAAAACAAAAGAATGGTATAAAGAAACTTCTCAATGAAACAGCCAAAGAAAATTTCCCTCATATCAAAATTGATCCAGAAATTGAAATTCAAGATGCCTATAGGACACCAAATAGACCTAACCAAATGAGAAACTCAATGAGACACATCATATGCAAAACAAATAACAGAGAAATCAAGGAAACAGTTTTAAAAGCAGTAAGAGAAAAACACCAAATCACATTCAGAGGCAGACCAATAAGGATTACTGTTGATTTTTCAGCTCAGAAATAAAGGCTAAGAGAGCATGGAATGATATTTTTCAAATATTGAAAGAAAATAATTTTCAGCAAAATATACTGTACCCTGCAAAACTCAGCTTTAAGTGTGATGGGGAAATAAATTACTTTCATGATAAGAACAAACTAGCAACATACATGAACACAAAACCAGCTCCACAGAGAATACTTAAGGACAAACTTCAATCAGAGGAACAAACTAACAACTCCCAAAGCCCATAAATTGAAGAAAGTCAATAAAAACAAAACTCACTAAACATATCCAAGATGGTGCAAAATACAGCAAATGTCACAATGACAGGGACCCAGAATCACATATGTATTCTAACACTGAACGTGAACGGACTTAATACCACATCAAAAGACACAGATTAGCAGACTGGATCAAAAAACAAAACCCAACAATATGCTGCTTACAGGAGACATACATCACAGCCAAAAAACAGACACAGATTGAAGATGAAAGGTTGGCAAAAAACCTACCAGGCTTATCCCCTGAGAAAGCAAGTATGTGTTGTGATCCTTATATCCAATAAAGTTAATTTTGAACAAAAATTAGTCAGAAGGGATAAAGAAGGCCACTATAGCATAGTAAAAGGAAGAATACATCAAGACAACATAGCAATGGTTATCATTTATGCCCCTAGTTACAACCCTTCCAAATATGTGGAAAAAGTATTCAAGGACATTAAACCACTTATTGACTTTAATACTACAATAATGCTAGGTGACTTTAATATACCACTATCAACAATATATCATCAAAGCAAAAAAAAAATCAATAAAGATACCTCTAACCTAAACAACTCTATCAATCAATTGGACTTAACAGACATTTACAGAATATTCCATCCCAAATTGGCCGAGTTTACCTTCTCAGTAGCACATGGCTCCTTCTCCAAAATAGATCATATCCTAGTCCACAAAGGAAAATACAAAAAAGTTGATATAATCCCACATATCCTGTCAGACTACAATGGTAAGATCTTAGCAATTAACAGTAAGAAAAACAATATAAAATTCATAAATATTTGAAGATTGAATAATATCCTCTTAAATGAAGAATGGATCAAAGATGAAATGAGACCAGAAATCAAGAAATTTTTATAAATGGATGAGAATGATGACACAACATAATGAAATCTCTGGGATAGTATGAAAGCATTCTTTTTTTTTTTATTAGAAGTATATAGAGATACAGTTGAGGGGGAAACATTATCAAAAGTATGAAAGCATTCTTAAGAAGTAAATTTACAGCACTGAGTGCCTTCATCAAAAATCAGGAAAGAAACCAAATAAATAAACTTATGCTCCAACTCAAATCCCTACAAATACAGGAATAATCCAATCTTAAATTCAACAAAAGACAGGAAATAACCAAGATCAGAGCTGAAATCAATGAAATTGAGAACAAAAAACAATACAAAGAATCAACAAAACAAAAAGTTGGTTCTTTGAAAAATTAAATAAAATTGACAGACTGCTAGCCAACCTCACCAAAATGAAGAATGAAGTAAAGCAAAACAACAAAATCAAAGATGAAAATGGAGACATCACTACTAACTCAACAAATCCAGAGGACTATCTGAACTTATTTTGAAAAACTGTACTCTTCCATGTTTGATAACCTGGAAGAAATGGACAAATACCTAGCCACATACGACACTCCTAAATTAACAGAGGAGGGCATTGAAAATCTAAATAAACCAATCTCAGGTAGCAAATTGAAACAGCAATCAAAGGCCTTCAAAAAAAAAGCCCAGGACCTGAAATTCTCAGCAGAGTTCTACCAGACCTTTGCAGAAGAATTAGCACCTTTCCTTAGTAAGCTATTGCATGAAGTCGAAAGGGATGGAACCCTCTCAAATACTTTTTACAAGGCAAATATAAACCCCGATTCCAAAACCCAACGAAGACACATCAAGAAAACTACAAACCAATTTCCCTGATGAACTTATACACAAAAATCCTTAATAAAATTCTTAGCAAACTTCATCCAAAAACACATCAAAAAGATAATACATTACAATCAAGTAGGTTTCATTCCAGGAACACAAGATTGGTTCAAAATACACAAATCAATAAATGTGATTCACCACTTAAACAGAATTAAAGATAAAAACTATATGATCATCTCAATTGATACAGAAAAGGCCTTTGATAAAATTCAACACCCTTTCATACTCAAAACTCAGAAGAAGACAGGGATCAAAGGAAGATACTTCATTTTTGTAAAAGCCATTTATGACAAACCCATAGTCAACATTATACTTAATAATGAAAGACTGAAAATATTCCCACTAAATTTGGGTACAAGACAAGGCTGTCCACTCTCATCACTCTTATTCAATATAGTCCTTGAAACCCTAGCCAGAGCTATCAGACAAGAAAAGGAAGTCAAAGGAATTCTAATAGGAAAAGAAGAAGTCAAACTATCTGTTTGCTAATGACATGATCCTATATATAGCAGACCCAAAAAGCTCTATCAGAAGACTACTAGAGCTTATAAATGAATTTAGCAAAGTGGCTGGTTACAAGATTAACACATACAAATCAACAGCTTTCCTATTCACAATAACCGCAAAAAGAATAAAATACTTGGGCATTAATCCAATAAAGGATATAAAGGACCTCTACAATAAAAACTATCAAACATTAAAGAAAGAAATTGAAGAAGATCTGAGAAGATGGAAAAACATTCCATGTTCTTGGTTAGGAAGAACCAATATAATTAAAATGGCCATTCTGCCAAAAGCCTTGTATAGATTCAATGTAATCCCCATCAAGATACCAATGACATTCTTCATGAACATAGAAATGGCAATTCTCAAATTCATTTGGAATAGCAGGAAACCCAGAATAGACAAATCATTACTAAGCAAGAAAGAGGAAGCCGGAGGTATTATAATACCTGACCTGAAATTACATTATAGGGCTATAGTAACAAAAACAGCATGGAATTGGTATCAAAACACACATGAAGAACAATGGAACAGAATAGAAGATACTGAGACAAATCCACAAGTGTTTAACCATCTGATATTTGACAAAAGGGGCTAAAATATAGTATGGAGGAAAGACAGCCTGTTCAGCAGATGGTGCTGGACGAACTGGACAGCCATATGCAGACAACTGAAATTAGATCCTTATCTCTCACCTTGCACAAAAATCAAATCAAAATGGATCAAGTAGTTAGAAATTAAACTAGAAACTATACAAATGCTAGAAGAAAAAATAGGATCAATACTCCACGGCATCAGTGTAGGCACTTCCTTCCTCAACAAGACTCCCATAGCTCAAGAATTAAAACCAAAAATCAATGAGTGGGATGGCATTAAACTGAAAAGCTTCTGCTCACCTAAAGATTTTAGTCAAGAGTATCAAAAGAGAACCTACAGAATAGGAGAAAATCATTGTATGCTACGCCTCCAACAGGGGATTAATATCCAGAAAATACAAAGAACTCAAAAAACTGATCACAAAAAAACATTAATAATCCAATCAATAAATGGGCTAGGGAACTGAATAGAAACCTCTCAACAGAGGAAGTCTAGAAAGCCAGTAAATACACGAGGAAATGTTTTACATCACTAGCAATCAGAGAAATGCAAATCAAAACTTCACTGAGATTCCACCTTACTCCAGTCAGAGTGGCAAAAATGAAGAATACCAACAATAACAGATGCTGGAGGAGTTGTGAGGAGAAAAGAACACTAACACACTGCTGGTTGAACTGCAAACTGGTACAGCCACTCTGGACGGCAGTGTGGAGACTCCTCAAAAAACTACAGATGGAACTACCTTATGACCCAGCTATCCCACTCCTGAGTATTTTCCCAAAACAGCTAGAATCGATATACTATGCAGACATAGCTACATCAATGTTTATAACAGCTCAATTTACAATAGCTAAACTATGGAACCAAACCAGATGCCCCTGGCTGGATAAATGGATTAAAAAATTGTGGTGTATATATTTACAGTAGAGTTCTACTCTGCTATTAGAGAGAATGATACCATGGCGTTTGTAGCCAAATGGATGGAAATGGAAAAAAATATGCTGAGTGAAATATCCTAAACACAGAGACTTAAGGGCCAAATATTTTCTCTCAGATGTTGAAGCTGGTGTAAAACCTAAGACAGTATGATAATTAGCTGAGTTTAAGTATTAAACTCACCATAGTTGAAATTTAAAATAAGCTAGGGGAACCATACCTATGAAGGTAGGGAGAAAAGGGAGGGAGGCAGAGTATAGAGGGAGGGTCAAGGGGAGTTATCAATACTCAGCTCCCATTAGAAGCCTAACTATACACAGGCAGGCAGAGAAACTCAGAAATGTCAGCAATTATTATACATATATATGTTCATTTCAAATTGTAGTATGGTGGGATTACAGAGGAGACATGAGTTCAGGGAATGGATGAAGGGGAGTAGATTCTGGTCTAGGATCAGCCTTAACTTACTATCTTAACTATGTCAATATCCATATAGGCATGAATATGTAACAACAATTCCCTCCAATGTGTACAACTGTCAAACAAATAAAAACAATTTAAAAAAAACATATCAAGTATGGTAGAGCAGTCCTCACTCTCACCGAAACAGAGGATCTAATGTTAAGCAGCTCTCTACCAGGCTGGAGCAGTGGTTCACCGGTTATGGTGCTTGCCTGGCATGTGCTAGGACCCAAGTTCAAACACCAGCACTACATACACAACTAAGTGTCAGAGCAAGAAAAACCAGAAGAAAAACTAAATAAAGCTGTCTCTCTCTCTCTCTCTCTCTCTCTCTCACTGTCCCTTTCTGTTTAAAATAAAAAACAAAAACAAAAAAACCAAAAAACAACTCTCTGCTAGGGCTGGAGTTCAGCAATTGGAGTGCTTGTCTGGCATGCACAAGGACCCGGGTTCAAACCCCAGCATCACATACACAACTAAGTGTTGGAGAAACAAAGGCCAGATTAAAAAAATAAAATAAAAAGTTGATTCTTCTTCTCTCTCTAAAAATAACAACAACAAAAAATCTCATTACCCTAATAGGGTTTTTAACAGTAGTACATCATAAGAATGCTGTATACAACATCAGAAGAAAGGGAAATCAGCTACACAAACAGAATGAGAGACCTAGTTTGATAGCAGTGTATTACACAGTAAGATCTTGATATGTTAGTCATCAATGTGGCACAACTTTTTTTTTTTAAGCTGACATTACCTTGTTCTTTTTGGGTTTACCAATGAATTTAATGTTTCTAATTCCAAAGGTGACTTTAACCTTGTAGCAGCATTTAACAGAGGTGATCATTCATCCTTTTTGTGCTACTTTTCCTCATTTGACCTACCCTTGGTTTTCCTCCTACATTACTAGGGGCTCTCACCAATATCCTTTAGGACTAATGACTCCCAGATTTATACTTCTTGTATAAATCTTTCCAACAAAGCCCAAAAAGTCATACACATATGCCTCGTCATCATGGAAACCCCTACTTTCACCATCCTACCCAAAGTTGCTTTTCCCGTAGTCTTCCACATCTCAGTAAAAAGCAACCTTGTCCTTCTAATTGTCCAACCCAAAAGCTTTCAACCTTGATCCCTCCTTTTTTTCCCCCCACTCATTCCATCAGTATATCCTGTTGATTTTACCTACAAAATACACCCAGAATCTGACCACTTCTTCTCACTACTTCACTGTTCCATCATCTCCCCTGAGGAATGTTGCAACAGACTTCTAAATGGTCTCCTTACTTTCAACCTTGAAACCTCATCTCAACAGTCTATTCTCCACATGCAGAGAGATCCTTTTAAAACATGCATCCATCCTAAGACTATTTACTAAGATCCATGTACATGCAAGGCACTGTGATAAGTGCTTGCTTTATCACCAAATAAAGAAATGAAATTGCTGCCCTCATAAAGTTTGTACATTCTGAAAGGGGACAGGCAATAAACCAAAAATATAATAAATTATAAAATGTGTCCCTAAATGCTAAAAGTTAAACTGCACAGCAGGATAAGAGGAAGCAGTATCAGGGGAAAAAAAGGACTATACATTCAAATAGGGAGAGAAGTCTAAACTTCACTGGGATAGTAATTTTTTTTTTAAGTTGGAGACAGAGAGAGAGAGCACTCGAAAGAGATAATCAATTTTATTTATTTTTCCATCTGGCCTTTGTTTTTCTCATACCTAGTTGTGTATGTGGTGCTGGGGCTTGCCAGGCAAGCACTCCAACCACTGATCCACCACTCCAGCCCTGGCATAGTAAATTTTGAACAAAAACATGGAGGAGGTAAGGACTCAGCCTTGAAGATATCTGGGGAAAAAACGTTTTAGGAAGAAAGATATTAACTCTAAGTCTCTCATACAATGATATTTTTTGTTCCTTAGACCTTTAACTGATCACATGATGGGCTGAAAGATACAAGATTTTAAACTTGTTTTTGTCTAAATATTACATGTATTTTGATTTTTAAATATTTTCCTAATAAGCCACAGTGCTTTTTTAGAAATAATAAATTGGGCTGGGGGCGTGGCTCAATGGTAGAGCACTTGCCTACAATGTACAAGAACCCAGGTCTGATGCACAGCACTGCACACGCACAAAATAATACACATAAAAATGATAAATTAAGTGAAGTATTCAAAACAACACATACAATTGTACTTTGCTTTTTTCTAAAAGTCATTTAGAATTTTCAACTTCCATTTCACTTAGTTTCTTTTAAGCACATAGTTACAAAGGTATGTATTCTTTGATATGCACAGATGACATTTCTAATATTTGGGGGGGAAAAACAAGTGCATCCAACATGGGAGGTCACCTAGATTTACCTGCTTAGAATACAAATATTTTTTGAATACAAATACAGATTGATTTTTCAGAATAAGCCAGTTATAAAACTAATGATAAGCAATGCCATCAAATTTGTTAACACAACAAAATTAGTACAAAATTATGGATTTTAAAAAGCTTGTTAGTTTCTACCTAATTGGATGAGACTAGCACAATGTTTGTTTTTACCTTCCGGTGGTCTGTTAGATGTTGCCACAACGACGACCCCGTTTTTGAACAGATTTTCAAAAAGCTGTTTCAAAATCATGGCATCAGCAATGTCAGTGACCTATGGACAACAACACATTTGTTTTATTTTAATTTCACTTCTGCTCTAACAAATTTGCTAATGGTTCATCTTCTTTTTAAAGATGGAAGTGAATTCTAAGAGAAAAATTCTAATTATCATCATTGAAGAAAAGAGTAGATAATTAAAAGCATGAAAGATTGTATAACAGTCTTTTAAACTTGACTCTTCCTTTTTTGCAAGCCTATCATTTCAACACAAATTATCAAATGGTTCTATGCTAACTTCTTTTATAGAACTACAGGTGGAAAGCATAGATAATTGTCCTAAACATTTAGGAAGTCTAATTAATTAGAACATGACCAACCCTCCCTCCTGCTGCCACCCACCCCACCCCTGATAAAAGAAGAGAAAGAGTATAAATAGAGAAAAGTAATAATAATAAAATGCACAGGCTGTGATTTCTAATACCTTTCTGGCAAAGGTCCTTGGAAAGGTGACTTTAAATGGTCATGGGACTTTAGAAATAAGGACAAGTAGCCAGTGAGACATAATCAGCTGCTGTTGAAAATAGAATGATATGACACAGATACTATTGTGCAATTGTTGCACAAAACAATTCAACAGATGGCCCATCACAAAAATAAGCAATTTCATTGTTCTTTTTAAGTGCCTTCTATTACTGTCCATGAATAATCAAAAGGCACTGCAGTCACTTCCAGCACAGCCAGCCTCTGCTAACCTTCGCAAACACAAATATTCCTTCTACCAAAAAAAAAAAAAAAAAAAAAGAGAGAGAGAGAGAGAGAATTAAAAAAAGAATCCTTTACAAGAATGGTCAACGCGGTGCTTTTAAAAATACGACTCCTGACAAAACTAGAAATGCATAATTCAGATAATATTATCCCATCTAAGCAAGGTTTCAGAGAAATGTAACTATTGATCTTATCTAAAATTATTTTTAAAATTCACAATTAAAAAGCTTGAAAAGCTTTTAAAATTCACAATTAAAAAGTAAGCTTGAAAAGTTTTTAAAGAAATACAATAACTGAGAAGGGAAATTGAATTCTAAAATAAATGTATAATGAAGGCTGATATTAATCATTGCAACTTTCTCTAAGGATATAACTTGTGTTTTAGATACTTAGTACAAAAATGTTTTGATCGTTTCTTAATAGCACATTTCAAATAGTCTCAATAAAACTTGCTTTATATATATACTCACTAAATACATCACAGTACTATTTTTAAACTTTGTTAGGGGACGTAGAAACTAGTGCAATTTTTTTCAATTTGATCAAAATAGAAAAAGTTACCATCTAAACTGTTGTAATATAACTAATGCCAACCTTGGTTGCACATGTCTAAATTATTTTTCTCCTTACAGCTAATAACTTATTCAAAAGCCGAGTGATTTCTTTCCCACCTGAACTATACCAAACAAAACCATGAAAGGGGAATGTGCAAAAAAACCTTTCTGTCTCTGGCTAGAACTTGAAAGCATATTAACTAAAAAACTACTGAAGAGTTCTTAAATTTAAAAGACTTCAGGAACTTCAAAAAAGTGGTGATTTAAATAAAAAGGAAAAGTGATGCTGATATTATTTAATTTGGAGCTTAATATCATTGTCAAATTTTGCTTCCACAAAAATACAGAGAAGGTCCTTTTCAAATGCTTAAACACCAGTGGCATTTCTGATGAGAGGACAGAACAGACTTGCAAATTTTAGTAGCAACTGCACTTTTAATATTGGATTCCCAGTACACTCTTTAGAAAAAAATAATATCAATTAAATTTTTATTCTCAATTTTAGAGAATAAAAACACTCATTTGACTATATTGATAACGTCTTTTAAAAAATTTAAAATAGCTTTTGTGCCCTAAGGTTCAGAAAAGTGACAGGACAATTCAGCTTATACTAGTGCAAAGGTTGAAGCTGAAAATTGAAAAAAGCAAACAGTAAAAGGCTGTGATCAAGTTAGACTCTGTTGTTTTTATACTGTTGGATGTCTTCGCCCTATCTGAGTAAATTAACTTGGAGAAGCTATGACTAATTAATAAAGCAGGAGTCACTTGGTGTAGCTGGATGCCAATGTATACTCTTTTGATCTTGTCCCCGCATTTGTTCAGCTTTGCTGGGGAACAGTAATTTTACAGTATAAGTGAACAGAAGACAATGGGGCCCACATTCTTAGAGCGCCAGGGTTTTCAGCACCCAGCATTTCATTACCACCAGGAACAAAAGAGAAGGCTACAGATTACCAATAAGGGTAGTCTGCTAATAGAGAGTGGAGACATTTCATTAGCATTAAAGAGAAGAGTTTTTTTATGACCTAGAGTTGCTTTCCATTATGACTCACTTAAGTAAAAAAGGAAAAAAAAAACTTAATGCTTAATTTACATGTGTAAGTGCTTGAGTCTCAGTCATCCACTGATTGGTACAGTGCCATGTAATGAGTGACAAACATAAGCATGCATTATCAGTAATTAGTATTAGCACAAAAATAAGCACTATTTTTATTAGCAGTTTTTAATAGCTTTCCTGCTTTATAAAATAGTTAAAACTATTTTTTAAATGATATTGATAGCTTATAGAGGAGAATTTTTCATGATATTCTGCTAATCAGAATTTTTTTGGACCATGTTAGTAAAACATCTATTCAATGTCCCTAAAAAGAAACAAAGACATAATACTTTTTTTTAAAAAAATCAGTTTCCTTCAGTATTCTGATATTTTCAAACTCATAAATAGTTTAACAAGTAACATAAATATTCAAAGAGGAAATAATAAAAATTCTAAAGAAAACTTTAAGGACATGTTATTCTTTTATTTCTGAAACTAAAACATATTTTAAAATAACCTGTCTAGACACACTTCTTAACCAAAATAATAATAGTGTATGTCATACCACAGGTAAAACTGTAACATAATTTAGAAAAGATGACCAAGCTAATAAAAAAAAACACATTCTGCAACTGTAATCCAAATGCTACCAAAGCATGATCTTAAAAATTCCTTAAATTCAAGCACATGATGAAAGAAAGAGTATATTCTTATTTTTAAGCAGCAGTAATTCTCATTTATCTTCCTACAAAATAAGTCTTATATTAATTAACCCACATAAGGCCAATAATTAGCTAAAACTCAAGACCACTAATATGATTCAATTTTAAATGTAAAATGGTAATTATAGACAAACTCTTGCCAAGAATAAAACATCTAAAAAAACTTTTACAATAAATTGTATTGTACTAGATTTAATAGGCTTAAGGATAATTTTTAGGTTCTATCATTAAAACATCTACCAAAACCCCACCCCGTCTATAGCTATATATTTAAAGACATAATCTAAGAGTCTGTATACCAGGGAAAACATATAATATACCTATTACTAGTAAAAGTACTGATGCTGGTGGATTTAAACTATTGGTTAGTAGCTGTGTGACCATAGTCAAGTTAAACTCTCTGACCCTCAATTTCTTCATCAATATAATGAAGGCAGTAATAACACCTACCCTGCAAAATTGTAATGAGACATATATTAAACTTTTAAGAAATGTTAACTATTACCTATGTATAGTATGGATGTTGATATAATTTTATATTACTAATGTCCGGTGGTATAGAATGTTAGCTGTAAATGGAATAATATATAGCACAGAACAGTAGTTAAGAACACAGGCACATAGAAAGCACTCAGTAAATAATAGTAGCTAATATTATAAAGTGCACAAAATAGGGGCTGGGCGGTAGCTCAGTAGTGGAGCACTTGTCTGGCATGCATGAAGTCCTGGGTTCAACCTCCAGCACCATATACATGAAAAAAGAAAGATATAAAGAATAAACAACTGATGGAACATAAGCCTTCCAATAAATAAATGGGCAATACCTCAAATAGTTCATAAAAGATGAATTTAACTAGTAAGTAAACTACTTAAATGAATATAAACTAAAACAATGAATTATCATTTTTCACCTACTAAGTCAGATAAAAATGGTCAGATAATTCAGTATGTACACAGGAAAAATATGGGTTGAACTTGTAGCATATTTTTGATTCTGTACATGGTGATTTTGCTTAAGAAATGCTATTAGAAAGGGGAATGGGACTTAATAGGGGAACTACTTCAATAGTTGTCATTTGGTCCTAGGATTCATTTATTGGAATTTATTCATTCACAGGTACTGTTCTAAACATTTAAGATACATCAATTAACAAAATAAAGATTCATGCCTTCAAGTTTACACTCTGTAGAAAAATATAAACAATAAACATAATAAGCAAATTATATGTTAGAAGTTGATATGTGTCACAGGGAGAAAAGGATTGGGTAAAGGGCAACAGAAGTATGGTGTGGAGGTCAACAGCAAACTGCAATTGGCAGGGGATACTGGAGATTGCACCCAGAGGGGTTCTACTCTACATCCCCACCGCTTTTGATTTTTTATTTTTGAAGCATAAGTCTCACTAAGTTGCCCAGGTTGGCTTTGAACTTGTAATCCTCCTGTCTCAGTCTCCCAAGTATCTGGAATTAGGGCATATACCACTCCACCCAGCACAAACTATAATTCTATTTAATTATTTATTTATATATTTATTTATATTGGGAATTGAACCCACAGGTGTTTTACCACTGAGCTTAGTCTCCAGGCCTTTTATTTTTTTGTTTTGAGACAGGGTCTTGCTACGTTGCTTAGGGTCTAACTAAATTGCTGACACTGGATTTGAACTTTCGATCTTCCTGCCTCAGCCTTCCAGGCTGCTGGGATCACAAATGTGTGTCACCCCTCTCAACAGTCACAAATTGCAATTTTAAATAGGGCCTTAGAAGAAGGCCGTATTTAAGATGGAAATAACTAAGCAAAGATCTGAAGAAATTATGGAGCTATTCTTACGGCTATGTAGGAGTATAACAGAAGGATACAACAAAGGTTGCTGCTAGGCATTAGAACACCACACACAAATAGCTTGAGCCCAAGGCCAGAGACGCACTTCAAGGTACTTCTCCTGTATAGAAAACTAAGCTAAGCTGAGAGTACCTGTAGTACCAGCTACATGGGAAGCTGAGGCTGTGGGGAAGATTGCTTGAGCCCAGCAATTCAGGGCCAGTCTGAGCAGCACAGGAAGATTCCATATTAAAAAAACAACAACAACAACAACAAAAAAAAAACACTGGACTTCTCCCCACCCCACCCCCCTGCAGCTTTAATAAGACCATTCAGGCTTTTGCCCTCCAACTTAAAACAACCCACACCCCACGACCATATACACTTCTAGTTGCCATGTACATTATCACTTGCTCCCTACCCTCTCGCTCCCTGCCTCTTCATGGTACCTGCCTCAGGATATATAAGTAATAAATCTTTGAACTTATTTTCTTCTTTTATTTCAACTTTATGTTTTTCATCTGGTTTTAGTTTTTCCGACTAGGATTCGAACTTCGCACATGCCAGGCAAGTGCTCTACTGCTGAGCCACAGCTCCAGCCCCATTTGAACTCCTGAAAAACCAGGAGTTACTCCAAGTTGGGTTTTCCCTACAAAAACGGGGAAAACACAGGTTGGACTTCTAGCACCAGAGCAATGGTCAGGCAGGCAAAATTCAACTTTGGAATTGTACAAGAGATTTTAAAAAGCCAAAGTATCAACATTTTTTCATTCAGGACATTCAGGTCAGTTGTGCTCAAGGGATGATCTCCCACATAGTCAATTCTAACACTAGAGGGCGGCACTAAAATTGGGGATCAAAAAAACGAAATCAAGTGTATTTAATCTTGTTATTGCTGCATATTTTGTCTTCAGAGTCCTCTGGGAAAGAAGTATTTGATAAAATACTCAACTATTAACTGTGGTTCTCTAATCTATGAAGAAAATAGGACTGGGAACAGTAGAGAGCAATGAGCAAGGCTGAACGTAGGGAAGATACGGTCAGAGAGAAAGAAGTGTTTAAGCAAGAGAGATAAGGCTATCTAATATGACATATTCCCCCTTAGAGCATAAGCCCTTTCAGATTGGCTGTTCTCTTAATCTGCAGCCAAAAGCATTCCTAGTAGCCAAAAGCATACCTCATTCTTTGTTTTTCTTGGGCTTTAGTTCCCAAGATTTTCCTGTAATCTGTAAAAGACAGCATAAACATTGGTAAGAAGTTCTGAGAGGAAATGTCACCCTTTTTAATATAAAATCTGCGGCAAATTAAATAGGTGGAGCTCTGTAGCTGTTGAGGCACCACTAGTCTCCTTCCCTTAAGATCTGACTTGGGCTTCAGTTTTCCTGATGCAACACATTTTATATTAAGGAAAGTGACATTTCCTCATAGTACTTCTTACCAATGTTTATGCTAACTTTTATAGATCATAGGGAAATCCCTGACATAGAAATAGGGGCAAAATATGAGTGAAAATTTCATTTCTCGTCAAAATTCTGTCTGTAGGGGCTGGAGCAGCGGCTCGGTGGTTCTAGAGCTTGTCCAGCACGCGCACGGACTCAGGTTCAATCCCCAACACTACACACACAAATAAGTGTCAGAGAAACAAATGCCAGATGAAAAAATAAATAAAATTGATTCTCTCTTTCTCTCTGTTTAAAAAAAATAAATGTTTGCAAGAAATAGGCACAGGGGGCTGGAGCAGTAGATCACTGGTTACGGCACTTGCCCAGCACGCGCGAGTACGCGGGTTCAAACCCCAGCACCACGTACACAACTAAGTGTCAGAGCAACTAAAGCCCTGTGGAAAACTCAACAAAATTGATTCTGTCTTTCTCTCTTACTGTCCTTCTCTCTTTAAAAAAAAAAAAAAGAGAGAGAGAGAAAGAAAGAAAGAAAGAAATAGACCCAGGAGGTTCGGCGAGGAGATTTCCTTGAAGCTCCAGAGTGGGGACAACACTGGTAGTACCTCATGGGAACTGGAGCAGGGAACAGGGTTAGGACTGGAGGAGCTCTGGAGAGCTCTGCAGCTGTCAAGGCAGCATTAGTCTCCTTCCCTTAATGTGATTCAGTTACTTTCTATGTCTCTTTGTTTCTGTCTCATTACTAAACAGGAACTTCTCTATGTGCCAATTAGCTCAAATTTATGAGAAAGAAGATCTAACTGGACCATTCCCCAGGCCACACCACACAAGTCCAAGGTTGCTGACAAGCTTGTGGACTGGCTCTGAATAGATCAGATGTCCAGGCCTATTCTAGTTAGCTATGGGACAGACAGGGTCCTGTGATATGGAATACGATTAAAACAATCTTGCTGAAAGAGTAAATGAGTGAATGAACATCAAGCCAAGTCTGGATGGGTCAGGCAAGATAGATACCTCCATCACCTCTGCTTTCTCTTTTAGCAAGCAAGCAACCAATATTTTATAAGGCCTGTCTCTTGTGAATCTATCTCATACTCAATATGTAACTGAAAAATCCTTTATTTTACCTGCATTTCTAGTGCAAGACTGGGCCCATTCAGCATATTATATCCTCAGAGTTACTTGTGGTTCCTTTGTCCTGGCTACAAATCAATCTTTTGAAATCTGAACTCACTAGAGAATACCCAGAGAAAACAGGTATGTTCTTGTTAGGACTTCATTATCAGGATAGCATTATGACTTTTAAGAAACTCTAGGAAATTTTTCCTTCATGAGCTCAATAAAAAATATATATGTATATATTTGTGTTAGCATAAAAACAAATAGAAAACAAATGTAGAAACACACTGGCTGGACTCATTACTGCATATTCGTTCATTTCTTCAATTTTAAAAGAAATCAAATCAACCTCCATGAGTTCCTAAAAATATCATGGGCCCTAGGTACTGTGTCTACTGTGCTTAATGGTTAAGTTGGCCCTGCTTGTTCTATATCTTCATGGGCTTTTGCACAACCAAAGTTTAATAGTTCCTGAATTCCTTAATCTTGCCTTTTAAAGGCCTTCATGACATAGAAACATGAAAATCATTTCTCTGAATGTTCTGAAATTCACATGGTTCAAGCTAAAGGTAATGACTTTTACATGAAACCTAGGAAATTCTGATACCTTTAGATTCCTCATCTCTATCCATGGAAAACAATTATAGCTAGTTTATAGAATTAAAAGAAATAAGGATGTAAAAACAGATTTTAAACCATGATTCATTTTATAAAAGTTAGGTATTGATATACTTTTTAAGTAAAGTAATTTAAAATTAAAATTAGGGTCTGGGGATATAGCTCAGTGGTAGATCACTTCCCTAGCATGCATGTGGCTCTGGGTTCAACCCCTACCACTGCCAAATAATAATAATGATAACAATGATAATAATTAATTAAACATTAAAATTAAAAATTTAACTGTGCTGATTCAATTTTATTTGGAGTTATTTTGGTTAAAAGACTAGTAACAGGAAATCAGGCATTTTTGAAAGCAGGATAACTTGGTACAATTTTCATAACAACTAAATGAGGCTCTTCTCTTCCTATAATGGATCATTATACTTACTGTGCCTCTTCAGAATGGCAAGGAGCACATGCCCTTTATATAAGTCTTCCCTTAGAAGATCACTGAGGCTCTACAACACCAAGAATGAATACCAGGCCTTTTATATTTTTTTCAATACTGGGGGATTTGAACCTTGGGGTATTCTACCACTGGGATACATCCTCAGCTCTTTATTTTTTATTCTGAGACAGGGTCTATTGCCCAAACTGGCCTCGAACTTACAATCCTCCTAGCTCAGTCTCCTGAGTAGCTGGGATTATAGGTGTGTGCCACAGTGCCTGGCTCAGGCTCTTAATATAACTAAAGGGAGGAAGATGCAAAGGTCTCCTTTGCCCCATATGGTTTAGTTTAATAGCATTCCTGGTGAAATTTTTCCTTCCCCTCTATCATTAATCTAGACCCTTGTTAGTACAAATATATATCCACCTGGTAAAGGACACCCATTGCTCATGATTTGAGAAAAAGTCATCCAGGCCACATCATCTTCCCACTAAACATGAAACACCAGGAAATAACTCACTACCACTTTCAAGGCATAATTTCAAAGAATAGTAAAAGTGGAAGGATTTTAAAAGTTTAATTAAGGAAATTTTCCCTTTATCACAAATTACATACATGAAATGTTTGAATCACTAGTTCTTTATATAATATTTTTAAATACTCAAATATTTCTAAAGATATTATTTTTAGAATTATATTATTTTTGTGATATAGGGAAAGAACACAGAGCCATTGACCATAACTCAGAAGTGGACAAACTTTTCCCATAAAGACTGAACAGTAAACATTTTCACCTTTGCAAGCTCCATAAAGTCTGTTGTATTCTCTTTTTCTTTTTCTTCCTCTTTCAGCTACCTTTAAATATTAGAAGAAAAAAACCCACCTAGACAGATTCAACAGCACATGCCTGTAATCACAACTGGTTGTGGGGCTGAGATAGGATAACAAGTTCAAGGCCAGCCCCCCCAACTTAGTATGACCCTGTCTCAAAATAAAATTTAAAAGGGAATGGAGGAGACTGAGGTGTAGCTCAATGACAGAGTACTTGTCTAACATGCCCAAGGTCCTTGGTTCAATCCCTAGAACTTCAAAACCAAAAAATAAAAAAACAAACCTACAAAGTATGTCTGTTTGTGTGTCGTGTGTGTGTGTGTGTGTGTGTGTGTAGAAAGAAACTGAATCTTTTCTCATGGGCTACAGAGAAGCAGACAGGTCAGATTTGCCCTGTGCAGGTCATGATTTTCCAACCCCCAAATAAGGCAGTAAAATTGAAAAGAGAATATGTCAGATCAATATATAAGAAAATGAAAAAAATAGGAATAAAATTTAAATATTCACATTCCATTCAATATACCATTCTCCATTTATGAAAATTTTCACTTTACCTGAAATTCATCAAAACACAAGAGACAGGCTTCTTGGCTGATTTCTTCAGCTATGGGAGCAATTGGGTCGTATGATTTAGCCATAAATCCTGGTTTCCTTTTTGGCAAATTTTGTTTAAGGCGGTGTATTCCTTAAATGGGTGAAATCAACACAGACCAAATATTATATTAATAGTACATTCTAAACAACTATAATATTTTTAAATCACTAGATGAAACTTCAATGTGCACTTCAAACTAAGTTTAAATTCCACATACAATCATTTCTCTCTTTTTTTTTTTTTTTTTTTTTTTTTTTTTTAAAGACAGAGAAAGGGAGAAACAACTTTATTTAGTTTTTCACATGGCCTTAGTTGCTCTAACACTCAGTTGTGTACGTGGTGCTGGGGTTTGAACCCGTGTCCTCATGCTTGCCAGGCAAGCGCTGAAACCGCTGAGTCACCACTCCAGCCCCCATTTCTCTCTTTTTTAAAAATTTTTTTTGCACTCGGAGTTAAATTCAGGGCACTTTAACCACTGAGCTAAATCCCTAGCACGTTTTAGTTTTCATTTTGAGACAAGAGTGTTGCTAAGTTGACCAGGCTGACCTTGATCTTACAGTCCTCCTGCCTCAGCCTCCTAAGTCACTAGGATTACACGCATTCAGCACCATGCCCAGCCAATCAAATTTGATTATTAAAATTGGTTGCATTGTCTTTACCCCAAAACAAATTGTTCAAATACTATTACAGTCTTGAAGTTGTATGGATACTGTAACGTCATTCCATCTCTACTCTTCAATCACTTCAGAGATGACAAAATGATACATAACCAGATGGATAAACAAATCTAGCAAATCAAACCACAATGCTCCCTTGTCTCTAGAATAAGGCACTAAAACCAGTCCTGCTTCATTCATTACACTACACTAAATAACAAAAGTATTAGAGAAAAAAACACAATGTTTCCGTCTGGTGTAGCTGATAGACAAATCACACAAAAATGAAATAATGTAAGAACACCAGGCAAAGTAATAAAGCATAAGTAAAAATAAAACTGAATGTCTATCCCTGAGGTAACACAGAGTAAAGCACCTAATCTAAAATAACTTCTTCTCGAAATGGGTATATTTTTAGCATTTAAAAAAAAAAAATCAACTCTCAGTAGAAACAGAAAATGCCTCATCTTCATATATTAACCTTTTTTCTCTGACTGGGAGGTAATAAATTGGTCTTAAGAACCAACCCTAGATTCACAACTGTTTCAAAATAACCTAAACAAATGAAACCAAATAAAATCTTGCTTCAGGCCAAGATCTAGTTTAAGAGCATCATTCACTTGAGAAAACTACTTTGTTGAATGTGTGCAATGAAAAATCAGCTCAACTTACTTTTGTGCACATCTAGCATGAAACCATGAAAATGGACCCGTTTCTTTCTCTTCATTTCCACGTAAGCATAAAACATGTCCATCACCATTGTTTTCCCTGTACCTTCAACATAAAAAAAATATATTTTTAAAGAACACTATTAAACAGTATGTGCTGATTGCTCTAATGACTGTTCATTAGGTTTGAGATAATGAAGCCACATTCCTACTGGAAAGCTGAAGGCTGTGTTACTTTTTAGAGCTGGCTGTTCACTTTGTATGTTAAACTGGCCAGAAAAAAATGCTAATGTTACTCTTCTCTATTATAATTCTGTTTTCTAGAAAAAACATTTAATCAACACTCAACTATGGGGGCAATTTTTCCTAGAGAACTATGCTCATAAACTGGCAGGATTTACAGATTATTCTTCAATCTTCTCTTCCAAAAGACACTAGGGCAAATAAAATAATTCAATTAATTAAATATTTATTGGAATATTACTATGTATAAGGAACTGTTTTAGATACTGAGAAAATTCAGAAATTAAAAATATAAAAATTAAGAGGAGACAGGTGAAGAAGAAAAATCAGTACCCAACATAAATATTTAATTAAATAAAATAATTTAATTAAATTATTTCATTTTCAACTCTGAAACTTTTAATCACTGCAATTGCATTAGGAATTGAGCAGTTTTCTGAGCACTTAACAGAGACATGCACAAAAAGCCTTATTTCCTCTCAGAAAACCCAGTACTCTGGGGACAGTGGCAGTGCCCAAGTTCAGTTCTGGCTGAAAAGTGCTGGCCCTGTGTCCCATCCTCCCTACTTCCTCCACCCAACTCCACCTAACACCACCCCACAGTGCTCAGGTTCTCCTATCAGGAGCTGCAATTACTAAAAATCAAAGGCAGCTCAAGAAGGAAAAAGATCTGAATCTCATCCTTTGGGTGTTTACTCTGTTCCATAAGATGACTCTAAGTACATGACATCTGAGTGCCTGATTGTTTTTGTATATGAAAATGCAATTCCTAGATGAATTTTTAATGAAGAGGCCACTTAGGTTGAAAAGTAATTTTTTGCAAAAATATTCAATACAGTTATCTCTTGATGAAATGAGTGGCAGCAGATTTTAAATTATTACATTTACCAAGGAGTAAATGAATAAATTTTCAAATTCTGCTACATTCAGCATAGTATACTTCTAGATCCAAAAAAATTTTTTTTCATGAATTATCTAGCTAAAAATGTGAATAATGTATATTTGAACCTAACATCTGTGCTATTTTAAAAATGGGCTTCAGAAACAATAAGGCCGTTATGTAAAAAGTTTCAGGAGATAAACATAAAAGGAAGAAATCAGAGGGAGTTGAGGGGGTAGCTCAATGGTAGAACACATGCTTAGCAAACACCAGACCCTGGGTTCAATCCCCAGAACCACCCACTCCCAAAATAGGGAAGAAGTTATAAAGGGAAAGATTGATTAGGATACACGAACTTTAAATCTTTTGAATTTCAAAATCACTGTAAGTAAAATTAATGTCCTTTTATTCATTTAAACAATATATTTTTTACTGAATGCCTATAATGTATAAGGTACTATTTAGGAGCTTAAGATTACGATAGTGAACAAAATTGACAAGAATCCCTGCTCTGTAGAACTTGATATTTTAATATATAAAGATATAAATATCTCTATAATATGCTTAACTATATTTATATATTTAATATATAATATATCAAGATATTATATTTAATATATAATACATATAGATATATTTATATCTTAGAAACTACAATGAACATCATGATTTTCCTTTTCCATTTTTTTTTCTCCCTGTCTATCCTAAATCTCTTCTTTCTGAAAACTACCCTTCTCTTCTTATTAAGATTTTGTGAAGGTGTCAATCACAGGGCAGATCCACTGAAATACCTTATCACTCCATGCACTGTGTGAATGGCACAGTTGGGGGCATGTGATCCTATTAAGTCAGCATTCTCTATGGTGACTAATATGGATTGTGAGAATTAGAGTTGTTCTTCTTCCTTTCAAGGAAATAAATCTATAAAATACCAGAAGCCATCTTTCCTTACAACATCAAAAGATTCTGATCAAGAATACACCTAGCCTGTTGCAGTGGTGCATGTCTGTAATCCCAGCAACTCAGGAGGCTGAAGCAGGAGGATAACAAGCACAAATCCAGCCTCAATGACTTAATGAGGTCCTCAGCAATTTAGAGAGACCCGGTCCCAACATAAAAAATAAAAAGGTCCAGGAATACAGCTAAGTGGTTAAGGTCCTCTTGGTTCAATCCCTAGTACCAAAAAAAAAAAAAAAGTAACCAACAGCAAGAAAAAAAATAGGACCAAAAGAGAAAGGGAATGAAGAAAGAAAAGTGATTTGAACAAATCAACCTGTCATGCAAGAAGCACTCTGGCAAAATAAAATCCAACATACATCAAAGAAGAAAGCTAGCCCTGGAGAGGTGTCTTAGTAGCGGAGTACTTGCATGGCATGCTCAAGGACCCACGTTCAATCCCCAGCACCACATACATAACTAAGTAGAGGAAAAACAAATGAAAAAAATAAAAAAATAAAAAAACTGACTTTCTCTCTCTCATTTGCTCTTTGTTTAGAAAAAAGAAGAAGAAAGCTAAATCTATATCCTCAATAAGTTAATATTTACAATATCAAGTATATGATAAAAATGAGGAAAAAGTAGAATCAAGTGTAGGGGCACATATCGATAATCCCAACTACTTGGGAGGCTTACACGGGAGGGTTGCAAGTTCAAGGTCAGTGTCAGCAACTTAGCAAGCCCCTGTCTCAAAATAAAAGTAAAAAAGGACCAGGATACATCTATTCAGTAATAGAGTGCCCCCAGCTTCCAGCCTCAGTATCACAAAAGAAAAAGGAGAAAAGCCAGTAAATATATCCAGTAAAACTGGCTTTCAAACATGAAAGAAAATGAACACATTTTGAGATACAAGTTAAAAGAATAAGTTACCAACAGATCTGTGCTACAAAAAACTTTGAAAAATTCTTTAGGCTGAAGAAAAAAATCATACAAGATGGAAACTGATCTCCACAAAGAAATGAGTAATGCAAAAACTGATAAATACATGAGTAAACATTTGAAATTTTTATTTATCATTTTTACATTTCTTTAGGCAGTAATTGGCTATTTAAAATAATAATAATACTGTTCTATATATGGGTTTAGTAACCCACATAGAAGTATAACAACCTATAATAGCATGTATTATTAAACGAGTAAAAGAAATAGAAGAATATACTATTACAAGGTTCTATATATCATAACTTTGAGGAACACTACGATATAATTAAAATTCATATTTTAAACTTTACAGCAACCAACAAAAGAATAAAATGATAAAAGTATGAATAATAAAGATACAAAAGCAAGCCAATCATGTAAATAAAGCAGAATATAAAAAACAATTTTTAAAAACTAAGAAAAAGGATAGAAAAAACAGAATATAAAAGAAGGTAGACTTAAATTCTACCATATTGTAAGTTCAAATGGACCAAATAATCCAATAAGAATGCTGATTAATGGGTAAAACAGCAAAAACTATAAATTGGGGCACTGCAGTGCATGTCTGTAATTCCAGAGACTCAGGAAGCTGAGGCATGAGAATTGCAAGTTCAAAGCCAGCCTCAGAAACTTAGCAAGGATCTATGCACTAAGCTTAGCTGGACCCATGTCTCAAATTAAAAAAAAAAAAAAAAGGCAGAGGAGGGGATGTGGCTCAGTGGTTAAGTGCCCCGGGGTTTAAGGCCCCATACCAGAAAACAACAACAAAAACCTACCTATGTACTTTCTAATAGACACTCATACAAATAGGATAAAGTAATAAAGTGAATAGGGCTGGAGCGGTGGCTCAGCAGTTCTGCACTTGCCTGGCATGCATGAGGACTCGAGTACAAACCCTAGCACCACATACACAATGAGGTGTCAGAGCAACGAAAGCCACATGTAAAACTAAAAACAAAACTGATTCTCTCTTCCTCTCTCTCTCTCTCACTGTCCCTCTCTCTTAAAAAAAAATTAATAAAGTGAAAAAAGTGCACAGTGGCACACACCTGAAATCCCAGCTGCTCAGGAGGGTCAGGCAGAAGGATCAAAAGTTCAAGGCCAGCCTGGGCAAGATTCTGTCTTAAAACAATAAAATAAAAAGGGCTAGGGATATAGCCTACTGGTAGAGTACTTTGGGTTTAATTCCTAATACCAAAACAAAACAAATACTCATATTAGAAAACAAAATTTTATTCTATTTTATTATATTTATTTTTGGTACCGGAGATTGAACCCAGGAGCACTTAACCACTGAGTCACATCCCCAGCCCTCTTTATATTTTATTTTGAGACAGGGTTTCTAAGTTGATGAAGGCCTCACTAAATTGCTGAGACTGACTTTGAACTTGTGATCCACCTTCCTTAGCCTCCCAAATCTCTGGGATTATAGGCACCCATTCAGGAAACAAAATTTTTAGATCAATCACTTAAGTTTCTACTTTAGGAAGTCAGAAAAGGCAACAAATAAGGTCCAAAATAATATCATAGTTACTCAAGAAATGGAGGCAGGAGGATCACAAGTTTGAGGTCAGCTTGGGCAATTTAGCAAGCTTCTATTTCAAAATAAAATTTTTAAAGTGCTGGTGCCCGTCAGAGGTAAAGACCCTGATTCGAAGTACTGGGGGGTGGGGGGAGGAAATAATAAAGAGCAGAAGAGCAGAAATCAACAGACTAAAAATGAAATAATAGAGAAATTAAGAAAAACAAAGTGGGGTTGGAGTGGTGGCTCAGTGATTACAACACATGCCTGGTATGCACGAGTACTCAAGTTCAAACCCCAGCACTACATACACAATGAAGTGTCTGAGCAATGAAAGCCACATGAAAAACTAAATAAAATTGATTCTGTCTTTCTCTCTCCTGGTCTCTCACCGTCCCTTTCTCTTAAAAAACAGAAGAAAAACAGAAAGTAATTTTTTGAAAACATCAAAAAAAATTGATAAAACCCTAGCTGAACTACCCAAGAAAAAAAGACATAAAACACAAATTAATAATATCAGGAAGGAAACAGTATCACTAACAGTTCCTAAAGATATTAAAAGGATAATAAGGGCTGGAGAGGTGGTTCAGCAGTAGAGCACTTGCCTGGCATGCACAAGGACCTGGGTTCAATCCTCAGCACCCATACACAACTATGTGGAAGAAAAACAAAAACCAGATGAAAAAATTTAAAATTAATTTTCTCTTTTCTCTCTCTCTCTCTTTTTAAAGAGAGAGGGACAGTGAGAGAGACAGAGAAAGAGAGAAACAACTTTTTAGTTTTTCACATGGCCCTTGTTGCTCCAACACTTAGTTGTATACATGGTGCTGGGGTTTGAACCCGGTCCTTGCTTGCCAGGCAAGTGCCGAAACCGCTGAGCCACCACTCCAGCTCCTCTCTCTCTTTTAAAAAATAATGAAATAGTATAAACCAATTTCTGTCAATAAATTCAACTTAGATAAAGGGATAGATTTCTTGAAAAACATAAAATTATCAAAACCAAAATAAAAGAAATAGAAAACCTCCAACCACTGCTGGAGCAGTGGCTCAGCAGTTAAAGCACTTGCCAGGCATGTGTCAAGGACCCAGGTTTGAACCCTAGCACCATGTACACAACTAAATGTTGAAGAAACAATGATCAGATAAAAAAATAAATAAAACGGATTCTCTTTCCACATTCATTAAGGAAATTAAATTTATAATTAATAATTTTCCCACAAAGAATGCTCTAGACCCAAATGGCTTCACTAATGAAAACTATCAAATATATCAGAATTAAATTATGCCAATCTTACACAAATCTTCCAAAAACAGAGGACAAAACATTTACCGGTTCATTTCCTGAGACCAACAATTATACAAAAAGCAAAGTACATCATTATCAAATGAGATTTATATCAAAAATATTAGAAGGGCTTAACATTATAAAAACCAGTGTCTTCAACCACATCAATGTTTATGGAAGCACAATTCACAATAGCTAAATTATGGAATTAACCCAGATGCCTGTCACTAGATGAGCGGATTAAGAAATTGTGGCATATACACACAATGAGTTCTAATCAGCTATTAGAAAGAATGAAATTATAGCATTTTCTGGCCAATGTATGGGGATAGAAACAGAGAATATCATGTTAACCAAAATTTGCCAAACTCAGAAACTCAAAGGTTGTATGTTTTGCCAGGAGTAGTGGTGCATGCTTGTAATCCCAGAGACAAAACAAAATTGAGTTCAAAGCCAGCCTCAGCAACTTAGTGAGGCTTTATCTCAAAATAAAAAATAAAAAATAAAGAGGGATGGGAATGTGACTTAGTGGTTAAGCACCCTTGGGTACAAAAAAAAAAATCATGTTTTCTCTCATTTGTGGAAGCTAGAGTAAAATAAAAGGTGAGGGAGGGATAAAATTTCATAAAGAACCATTCAAATACAAATCACTAGAAGAACTAAAGGTAGTTTGCTACAGTAGAGAAGTGGGGGGCAATTAGGGAAAGAAGAGAGGGTTAAGGGGGAAGGGGAAAAATAAATTTTGCACCCCTAGGAAACTAAATTCTCACACAATCAATTTCAAGGGGTGATCGGCAGAGGCAAAGAATTAGGAGATAGGAAGGAGGGGGAGTCTGCTGGGGGCGGGATGTTGGCCAAAGTATATTGTTATATTGTGTGCATGTATGAATATGTAACAACAAATTCCATCATTATGTACAACTTTAATGCACCAATAAAAAATTAGTGTAATTAATCATGTTAAAATACAGAAGAAAATCCTTTATTTGTAATGTGCTACCATCACAACATTTGAAAAGTATTTAACAAACTTAGCACACATTCAGGATAAAAACTCTGAAAACTAGGATAAACAGAATTCCCTACCTAATAAATGATAAATACAAACGAATAGGCACTGAAAAGATAGTCCACATCACTAATTGTTAAGGTAAAACAAGGCAAAATACTATTAGCATACATAAGAATAGCTATTATAAAAAAAAGAAAATATAAAAATGTTATAAAGATATAAAAATTGTAATCCTAGCTGGGCGTAGTAGTGCATGCCTATTAACCCAGCGACTCAGGAGCCTCAGAAAGGAGAACTACAAGTTCAAAGCCAGCCTCAGCAACTTAGCTAGCACCTAAGCAACTTAGTGAGACCCTGTCTCAAAAAGAAAAAAGGCTAGGAATGTGGCTCAGTGGTTAAGCACCCCTGGGTTCAATACCTATTACCCGCCCCCAGCTCCACAAAGTGACACAGTACAAGAAGGGCAAGGATTCTCTGTATGCACAAAGAAAGCAGCGTTATGACAGAAAACAGAGTGGCTATGGTGGGCAGACTAAGCCAATTTTCAGGAAAAAGGCTAAAACTACAAAGAAGATTGTGCTAAGGCTTGAGTGTGTTGAGCCCAACTGCAGATCTAAGAGAATGCTGGCTATTAAGAGATGCAAGCATTTTGAACTGGCAGGAGGTAAGAAGAGGAAAGGGTCAATGACCCAGTTCTAAGCTTTGCTGCTTTATTATGAAGATAATAAAATGTTGAGGTTATCTTAAAAAAAAATTGGAATCCTGGTGGGAATGACAATGGCACTGCTGTTGTGGAAAACGGGATGGGAATTACTCAAAATATTAAACGCAATGTGATCACATGATCCAGGATTTCCAATTCTGGGTATACCCATAAGACATAAAAATGAAAGCAGGGATTCAAACAAATATTTATACATTAATATTCATAACATCAGTCACAATAGCCAAAAGATGGAACAATCCAAAATACCCACTAATGGATGAATGGATAAACAAAATGTGGTATGTGTATGTATGTACGTGCATGTATATATACACACATATGTATAATATCATTCAGCCTTAAAAGGAAATTTCTGATATATACTATAACATGGAATTAATCTTGAAGATTGTTTTATTTCACTTAGCAAACTATCACAAAAGAACATATATCATGATTGCACTTATACCAAGTACCCAGAGCAGTCACACTCAGAGACAGATAGTAGAATGTTGGTTTCCAGGGTCTAGATGGTAAGGAAAAGTAGGGGAGGACTTAGGGTTATTGTTCAATGGACACAAAGTTTTCAGTAAAATCCTAACTCTTAGAAGACTCTCCTTAAATACATGTTCTACAAAGGTAACCTATTAATATAATGTTATCCATTAAAATTTGGCAAGCAGTTTAGAATACCTTAGATCAAAATACTTTAGAAATTGATCAGATATTTAGCTAGAGGGCAGACTTTGGGATGATTGAGTTCAATCAGGTTAGTGTAGTAGAGGAGAAAGCTGCAACCTATGAAGATCCAAGAGAAGCATCCATGCCAGAAGGGGGTGCAGATACTAGTATGACTGCATGAAGTGACAGATACTAAAGTCATTAGACCTTGACTTTTCAAACTGCCACTACACCAGAATTGCTTTGTCATAAAATAGAACAGAAAAGACAATATCAAAATGCATCATATGTAAGGTTTTATGAGACAGTTTTTTCTGGTGCGTGTATATATATATGTACACTCATCATATTTCTAGGTCAGAAATATAAAATGTATTTTTTAAAAAAAGAGAGAAGGAGAGAAAGAGAATCAATTTTATTTGTTTTTTCATCTGGCCTTTGTTTCTCTTACACTTAGTTGTGTATGTGGTGCTGGGGTTTGAACCCAGGTCCCTGCACATGCCAGGCAAATGCTCCAACAGCTGAGCCACCGTTCCAGCCCTACTATGGGTCATGTTCAAAAATGTTTCAGGGCCATTGCACCAGTTTTTAAACTTCTTCTTTTATTTTTAAAGTTTATTTATTTTTGAGATAGGATCTCACTAAATTGCTGAGGGTCTCTCTAAATTGCTGAGGCTAACCTGGAACTTAGGATTCTCCTGGCTTGGCCTCCTGAGTTGCTGGGATTACAGGTGTGTAACACTGCACCCTGCAGCTAGTAATCTCTCAAAGTGGGAAAAAAAGCTAGGTTTTCCTTCAAAGGCCATTACATCTCTAGAAGCAACACACTGTCTGGCACAAAATAGATACTCAATAACGTTTGTCAAGAGATGGGAAGAACAAGGCCAGAAGACCCTGAAAAGAATGGGGAGGAAAGCAACACTAATTTTCACCGGTGCACAATTTTGCTTTGGGCTTTACAGAATCCTAAATAACATCTCTTTTCTCTAGAGAGGATTCTTTCCAGGGGATTAACTTGTAAAACCTGAAACTTTAAGTTATAACATACAAACCCTTAATTGAGAAGCCAAAAATGACTACTCCAGAGCACCCCCTAGTGTTCCCCTTTCACAACTGCCTCCTGGCAGAAGCAGCAGGAAGTGGGGCCTTCCATCACCACCTCCAACCAAGTAGCCCAGGGGTATGCTTCCCTGCTCCTAACCTTAAAACCTTTCAACTGGTGAAGTTAAGAGCCAAGAATCAATGTGATACAGGTGAAGCTAAACCAGAGGATAAAAGAAAGGAGACTAACAACCAAAATGTACTTTCATTCTCTTCTGATGTACCAGAGAAATCATTAACCTGCCATCACCACTAGGCAAAGAGCTGAAGTTCTGTAAGAGAGTCAGCTGTAAGATAATGATGAAGCTACAGGGTGCTACTGTGGAATCTTTTGGTTTTTGTAGGACTTGTGCTAAACATCCTATTAATAAAAATAATTCTTTTCAAGATTGAACCATGTTAATTCCTCCAATTTATAAGTCAACTCTGCGTAAGTTCCCTGGATTTAGGGTCCATCCTAGTCAAACATGTGGACCCATCTAAGAAGAAAAGGTAGAGTGAAGCGGGCAAGACAGAGCACAGACCCAATACAGGAATGAGGGGTGGGAAGTGGGTGCTGGGAAACAGATACTCTCCTTCCTATTAAGTCTCCTTAAAATTTCCTGTTTCTCAAGTCCAAAAAAGGTAACATTAAAAAATAATAATAATAAGAGCTTGTGATGGCATTCTGAGGCTATTCTGTCTCAGACAGCCCTCACAATGAGAACTTGACCTCTTTTATTATGTACTTTGGTCACTGATTTTAGCCACCAAAATGTTCAGCTTACTTCTCATTTTAGAACTACTTTCTCTTCTCCTCTCTATAAATCTCTACCCAGATGTTCCCATGCACCCAGCCTACGTGAACACCCCATGTTATTACATCTTTTCTAATTGTTTTAAGCATTCATACAAATTACTTGTACTGTATTGCTCTTCAATTCATTAGAATATGACTGTATTTTCCAAAATAAAATCCAACAATTTTTATAGGATTTTTTTAAAGTCCTTTTACAGAAGTGGAAGAAGTTGTATTTTACTAACCATCTCCACGTATAGCTAAGTGGTTAAGACAATAAGGGAAACAAAGATGTTGATTTTCACAATGACTGAACATGAAGATGAGGGAAGTAAAACGTTCTCAGGAAGCAAAGAATGAGAGGCAACAACAGAATAAGTTCTTATAGAGGCACCCAAATATTCAGGCATATAAAACTGATTAAGCATGTGGCTATAAATAAGAAGTGGGTACATCTGAGGGCCCAGGATGTGACTCATGGGTAGAGTGCTTGCCTCACATATATAAGATGGTAGGTTCAATCCCACAAAAAACAAAAAAAATAAAAATAAATAAAAAGTAACTACATATAAGACTCAAAAATTCCAACTAGCCAATAAATTAAGAAAAATAATAGAACTTCCTTACATAATGGAATAAAACAGAATAGAACTAGAGATCCTTTAATATTTTTAAATCTGTAATATTAAGGAACTTGAATTTTATAAACGCAAACAGGTGTGTAAAGGCATTAGTAATCCAACCAAAAGATGAAAGAGAAAACAAAAAAGAACATTTTATTTTTAAGACACTATAATTACTTATTTAACTCCTATTTTTTTTCTTGTCCTACATTTTTTATGAAGAAAATAATCCCTGCCATCACTCCCTTATAACACAAAGGTCTTATGACTCTAAGGGGAGCCTGGGAGTACTTATTAATCTAGGTCCAAAACTGATCTCCTTACATGTAAACATGATAACAGACCATTTAGAAGGCAACAGAGCCAGTACACTGGGAGCCACCTTCATGACATCAGTGGATGCAAGTAAACAGGGAGAGGATTAGGGATAGAAGAAAAGAATTCATCTGAAGGAAATGGAAACCAGGAAATAAAGGATTTCAGCAAGAATGAGGTCAAGGAAGACCTCAGGAGCAAAACATTAACTGAGTAGGAAAATCCAGAAAGTGATCACTTGGAATGTTTCCAACAAAATGTGAGTCTTTGTATCCAATTAATAGAACTAGTAAACTAAGGACACGTTACCACTCATGCATTAAGAGTATGTACCATGGGCTGGAGCGGTGGCTCAGCGGTTTCGGCGCTTGCCTGGCAAGCACGAGGACCTGGGTTCAAACCCCAGCACCACGTACACAACTGAGTGTTGGAGCAGCTAAGGCCATGTGAAAAACTAATAAAGTTGTTTCTCTCTTTCTCTGTCTCTCTCACTGTCCCTCTCTCTTAAAAAATAAAAGAAAATCTTTCCTTTAAAAAAAAAAAAAAAAAAAAAAAAAAAAGAGTATGTACCATGGGGTTGGGGCAGTGGCTCGGCGGTTTGGCACTTGCCTGGCATGTGCAAGTGTTCGAGTTCAAAAACCCAGCACCATGTATACAACAAAGTATCAGAGGAAAGTCACATGAAAAACTAAATAAAAATTGCTTCTCTCTCTCACTGTCCCTCTTTCTTAAAAAAAAAAAAAATGTACCAACTAAATTAACTATATTAAAGATAATTGCCTGGTGCAGTGGCACACACTAATAGACCCAGCACCCAAGAGTTTAAGACCAGCTTGGGCAATACAGTGAGATCCCAATCTCAAAACAAAAGATAATAACTAAGTTATTGATCTAAGGGCTTAGATTATGAATAGAAATATGAGTGGAAATTAAAAGCAAAAAAAAAAAAAGAGCAACTTTTTTTTAAAAGAATAAAGCTGAGTTAAACAGCACTAGATAATGAGATCCTGATTTATCTAATAACCTATCCACAGATGATTTCCTTCCCTGAGAGCAATTTGCTTTATGCATTACATGATGTTTTCATCCTAAAATAGTATCTAATCCTGCTTTAAATTATAGCCACATCCTGTGAGAAGTAAAGGTAAAAGCTGAGTTACCTGCCCTCCTCCTCCTCTCCTTCCCCTGCTTCAGCCCCTCATCCCATTCCCTTGCTGATAGTAGACTAAGGGATGGAAATGGAAGTTATCCCTGAACAAAAGCTGTAAAACTTTCTCACTGGCCCACCCAAAACTTATTTTAACACTTACCAACATCTCCATGAACATACAGTCCCCTTGGAGGTTTGCTCCTTGAAAAAAGCTGCAAATTAAGAACAAATTATAAATCTCCACTATGAACATAATTAAATATAATATAGTCACATACATAGAGTTCCTAACTGTGTTATATACAGTACTTAGAAGGGCGATTTCCTCTATAATAAGTAGAGAAAAACTTGATGTAAAGGTCTGTGAGGCCAGAAGCAGCCTTAAAAAGGAAAGGAATTCCATCACACTTTTTTTTTTCCCCCAGGGCTGAGGCCCTCGGGAGCCTTGTGCATGCTAGGCAAGAGCTCTGCCACTGAGCTAAATCCCCAACCCCAGGAAATTCCATCACAGGCTACAACATGGCTAAACCTTGAGGACATTGTGTTAGGTGAAATAAGTTAGCCACAAAAAGACAAATACTGTATGATTCTACTTATATGAGGTATAAGACACAGAATGTAGAAAAGTTGCCTGGTACAGTGATGTACTCTTGTAATCTCAGCAACTCGGGAGCTTGAGGCAGAAGTATCACAAGTTCAAGGTCAGCCTAGGCAACTTAGTGAGAACATAAATAAAATAAATAAATAAAATAAAATAAATGGCTGGGGGTGTAGCCCAGTGGTAAAGGACCCCTGGGTTCAATCCTCAGTCCCTCAAAAAAAAAAGGGGTAAAAGTAGTTGACAGGGACTTGGGGGAGAGGTAAACAGGGAATCATTGCTGAAAGGGTATAGAATTTTCATTTGTGTAAGATGAAAAGATGGGTAGTGGTGATAGTTGCACAACATTATGAATTTATTTAATGCCACTGAAACTTATACATAAAAATAGTTAAGATAGTAAAACATATATATTTTACCACATTAAAAATTGGGAGGAGGGGAAGATTGTGAAGCCCCACTGAGGACTCAGTATACGAGGCAATAGGCATGGTAGCTCAAAGTAAGGACTCCAAATACATACAACTTGACTTGATATCCCTTCCACCATTCACCCTGTAATATCACCCCCTTGTGTCCCACACTGGCTCCCCAAACAACAGCAGTCAGACACATTCTCAGCAAATAAGAGAGGAGGAGAATTTTTTTTTTCTGGATAAAGTAAAAAATACCCAGAAAAAGGCCAAAATGCCATTATGTGTGGGCTTATCCCAAAGAAAGATCTGGATCCCCACTAGATCATCTAACAATAAAGAACAGTCAAACCTCTTAATCAGCTTGTTAGTACCTGAAATTGAGAAATTTTTTAAAATGTTAAACAAACAAACCTTGAGGACATTGTGTTAGGTGAAATAAGTTAGCCACAAAAAGACAAATACTGTATGATTCTACTTATATGAGGTATAAGACACAGAATGTAGAAAAGTTGCCTGGTAAACAATCAATAGCCACAAATTAACAGAAAAAAAATTTTTTTATGTCAAGGACTGGGGATGTAGCTCATTGGTAGGGCAATTGCCTAGCATGCGTGAGACCTGGGTTCAATCTAGAATATTAAAAAAAAAAAGTATTGAAAAAAACTGTCAAGATGAAAGTCAGAGAAAATAGCAAATAAATTGAGGGGGGAAATTTCAGAAGAAACGTTAAGTATGCAGAGAGCAAAAGGAAACTTCCAAAATATAAGTGTAACATTAAAAAAGCCAGCAGGGGGCTGGAGTGGTGGCTCAGTGGCTACAGCCCTTGTCTGGTATGTGTAAGGACATGGGTTTGAACCCTAGCACCATATACACAATGAAATGTTGGAGCAACAAAAGTCACATGAAAAACTAAATAAAATTGATTCTCTCTCTCTCTCACTGTCTCTCTTTAAAAAAAAAAAAAAAAAAAAAAAAGAAGGCAGCCAGGGGCTAAAGCGGGTGACTCAGCCATAGAGCACTTGCCTGGCCCACATAAGGACCCAGGTTCAAACCCCAGCACCACATACACAACAATGTCAGAGAAATGAAGCCCAGATGAAAAAATTTTAAAAAACTGATTCCCTCCCCACCTCCTTTCTCTCTCACTGTCCCTTTTATGAAAAGATGCTTAACATGATTAATCATCAGGGAAATGTAAATTAAAGCCATAATGAGATATAATCTCATAACTCTGAGGATGACTTTTATCAAAAGAGACTAAAGGTAAATATTGGTGAGAGTACAGAAAAAAGGTAACCTCTTTCATGCTATAATGTAATTTGTATGGGAATGTAATTTGTATGACCATTATGGAAGACACAATAGAGTTTCCTTGAAAATTAAAAATAGGGCTAGAGTGTTGGCTCAGCAATTGGAGTGCTTGTCTGGCATGCATGAGGACCCAGGTTCAAACCCCAGTAACACATATACAAATAAATGTTGGGGAAACAAAAGCTAGATGAAAAAAATAATAAAATTGATTCTTTCTTTCTCACTCTCCTTTAAAAAAGAAAAAAAGAAAGTAAATAAAACTATTATAAGACCTACAATCATTCTGGGAATATAGCCAAAGTTACCACCTCATAAAGATATCATTCCCCATGATATCTACAGCATTATTTATAAGAGCCTAGAAACAGAAACAACACGTGTCCATCCATAGATGAATGTATAAAGAAATTCTGACATATACATACAATTGAATATTATTCAGCCTTTTAAAAGAAGATCCTAGTGAGGCACAGTGCCCTAGACCTATTGTCCCGTCCCAGCCGGCAGGAACCAGACGGCTCTCGTTCTGCAGTTGACTGGGAATGAAGTAGCCCCACTGGCTCTGAGTTCTCTAAGCTCTTCATTTTTCCCCTTACCTCGGCTAAAGGCCTCCAAGCGCTTCCTTCTCCGCCTTCTCTCTTTCAGAGGAAAGGCCTTAAAACATATATCCCCTCTCACTAGAGGCTTTTACATTTAGAGTCAAGGCTATTCACATCTTCTCTCTTTAGAGTCCCTGTTTCTACTGCCGCACTAGAGTCCCTATTTCTACCACCGCACTAGAGTCCCTATTTCTACCACCGCACTAGAGTCCCTATTTCTACCGCCGCACTAGAGTCCCTATTTCTACCGCCGAGGCTTTTCTTCCTCTCTTACTGCCTGCATGTTAGGTCTTCTTCTTCTCTGTCTCAGCTTCTTCTGCTGCTCTCCTCTGTCTCTGCTGCTGCTGCTTCTCTGACTAGGGGCTACCACTCTGTCTTGTTTCTGCCGCCTACATGGGAAGGTCTCCTCTCACCAGTGTCATCTACCTCTCTCTCTCTCCGTACGTCAGTATTTATCTGTTACAGCAACCAATAGGGATACAGTGCAAACACATTCAACCAATTGTAACAAATGAGCAGCCAAATAGCTTAGTCATGCGGTCAGGTAGTCTGCTAATTACAAGCCAGCTGGGCCTCTTAGAGTTGTTTACCACCAATTCTTTCCTCTGGCATCATGTTGAGCTTAGTCTCCAACACCTATAATCCCAGTGATTTAGGAGGCTGAGATAGAAGGATCTCAAGTTCAAGACCAGCCTCAAAAACATACGAAGACCCTCAGCAACTTAGCAATATCCTGTCTCGAAACTGTAAAAAAGGCTGGAGAATGTAGCTCTAATTAGCACCAGAGTAGTCAATAATCTGGCAAAGAACATCCTCAAAAGCTGTAACTCAGAATATAGTCCATAGTGCTTTGGTTTTGTTTTATAATCTATGGTTTCAAGCCAATTTGACACGGAAAACTCTCTAGTAAATTCAGTCCCTAATTCCAGCATACCCCTACTAGAGCTCATCCTGGTTTAGGCCAGACAAAAAGATCTTCCTGTCTTGATTCTGCCACATGGATGATTTCCTTGTATTTCTCTGCATGCTAACTCTCCAATCGATTCTTAAATCTCAACTGAAAACAGATTCCACTCCTGCCAAAACCTCTTAATTTTCTTTTTTATATGAACCATTATTGTGTACTGGTTATTCTATTTTCAACTTTCCAGAAAAAGCACTTCTGCTGTTAAACAATTTTAGAACAACTTCAAATTGGAAAACTTGCATAAAACCTAATAATTTCTAAGTATATTCCATGTACTGGAAATCTGAAAGCAGCATATTAGGTAACTGGAAATGCCATGGCAATTCATAAATTTTGGAGCACATTTTGCAGGAATAGTTTAAATAGTTTTACTCTAGTATGTTCACATGATATAACCAATATTTGCTGAATAAATGAAGTTCAGCAAAAGAAAAACAGGGAAAAAAGATGGCATAGTGAGAACTCACTACTGCTGAAAAAAAGTAGCACCCATGAGCCTATCTTCTCTTTTTCCCACTCAATAATTCAATATATTTCAGAAAGGGCACTTTGGCAAATATTCTATATTACATATAGAATTTATGTTGTGTTGTGTTATATTTTATAATGATATTTAGAAAATAACAAAGAAATATTGCCATGTAGTACCAAAGATCATCTTCAAATATCCCAGATCACAATATCTTAGTATGACATGAATATTTTGCCTATAATTCTATCTACACAGGAGTCTGAGGCAAGACGATCACAAATTTGAGGCCAGCCTAAATAACTTAAAGAAAGCCTATCTTAAGATTTAAAAAATAAAAATGTTTTAAAAAGCTGGGGATGGGGCTAGAGTGGTGGCTAGGCAGTTATGGCATGTATCTGGCATGCGTGAGGACTCAGGTTTGAACCCCAGCACCACACACACAACTAAGTGTTGCAGCAACAAAAACCAGATGAGAAACTAAATAATAAAATTGATTCTCTCTCTTTCTCTCTCACTGTCCCTCTCTTAAAAAAAAAACAAAAAACAAAAACCCTGGAGATGTAGCTAGCTCAATGGTAGAGCACTTGCCTAACATGTCTGAGGCCCTGGCTTCAATCCCCAGTAACTAACAAACACACACACACAATGCAGATTCTAACCTAAATAAACTGATAAACAAAATGGAAAGCTTTCTGCCTACTTAGTTAAAAAAAATGGATACTCTTCTACCAATAGATGTTAAAAAAAGGTCTATCTAAATGATATTATACACAGTAGTAACCCCCACCCTTATCCTTAGGGAATATGTTCCAAGACCCCCAATGGATGCCTGAAACCTCAAGATAGTATTGAACCCTATATATACACACCATGTTTTTCCTATACATACCTACATATTGTACAATTTAATTTATAAATTAGGCACCGTAAGAGATTAACAATAACTAATAAGAATAGAACCATTATAACAATATACCATAAAGAAAGCTATTTAAAACAAATTATTTCTAGAATTTTCCATTCAAATTTTTCAGACTTTGGTTGACCACAGATAACTAAAACCATGGGTAAGTGGAGACTGCTATACTCTTAAGACTTTCCACATGGGGAGGGCAAGCTAATTTTCTCCTAATAAATTTTCAGTCTTCTGATAATTATTGAAATTATTTTAACAGATTTAAAAACTTGTACATTAAGGGGAAAGTCAGAGGATCAAACAGAGAACAGTAACACTATTTAGAAGGCTGTGAAATGGGTGTTAAGTTTTTAAATTCCTTATTAATGGCAGTGATTTCAAGGAAAGTCAGGTTCACACTGTTTTCTTCAAAATGACTGTCACACAGGAACCCACATCATTTTCATGCTTCTAATTTACATTTTCTCACAACCTATTCTATTTTTCAGTTTCATTGAATTTCCTTTTTCTTGTTCTTATAATCCTTTAACTTCTTATAATTTGATACCATGCCTCAAAAATCAAGTAACTATAACATGGACCATGAACTCCACCTTTGTATTGTTCCTCAGCCCTGATTATTCTCCAAGTACTCCTGGCTGGTTCAGACATACCTGAAAGAGATGGGAGATAGAAGAGAGGGATCCAGTCTTTGTTTTCTGTGCCCTCCCTGCTTCAGAGCTGGGTCTCAAGCACAGCTGCATCCCTCCAGGATCATCAGGTGGCCCCTTCCTCATGCTACAGCTACAGCTCTCACCAAGCTCCTCCTCCATTCCTGCCATCCTTTGTTTGCCACCTGATCAGTCTCTTGATTCAGTCTTTATTTGAAATATCTGCTGTGAATTGTTCCTTGCCAGGACTCTAATATACCACCAACTCTTAAAATGTACATTAGACTCAAATCTGAATTAAGTTTCTCTAATGACCAATTATAAGATTTGCCTTAAGTATCTTAGGGAATTGTAAAGTAGGATGATGATACCTTCTCTAATGATTTTGTGATGAGGATCCAATGATACTGCCATTTAAAACATGCAGATGATAAGTTTAAAGGATGATGTTGGAAAACAGTAATAACCTATCACCTACCTCCACCAGGCATAAAAGATAGGGCAGAAGAATGTTGGAGTTCAATTCAAAAGGTTGAGTAGAAATCCTGATTCTCCTATTTACTAGCTATGTGACCTGGTGTAAGCCATATTAACTCTCCAACCAGCTGTTTCCTTATCTCTTAGGTGTAGGGCAGAGCACAGGGAGTTCCCACTCACTGCCCACCTCTGTATGCCTAGTCACAAGGCCCACTCACTCACTGAAGACTGAAAACTTCGGGTGCTTACTGATACTTGTTCATACTCAGACCTAATACCCATCCTTGGGATACCCCTCCCTAAAGATCTGAACAATACAATTGTAAGCTCAAGTAATTTTACATCTGTGTCAACTCTGTACCCAGTAAATCAAAAATATGTTCAAGAACACATGGCACAATTTCAAATATAGTCCATATTAAGCCATTAAGAAACGTTCAATAAATTCCAAAAAAATCAAATGTACTCCAACTACATGTAATATAATCGTAAATAAATGATGGAAGGATAGCTAAAAATAGAAAAATCTCAATCTAAGTTATCTCCTCTGCCATCATCTTTACCAAGATTGCTGGAAAATTCTCATAGAGTAGACCTCTCAACAGGCCCTCCTTGTCAACAATTTCATTTCCCTGGTTAGCTCACTCTGTCTCTGCAATGATTCTCTGGAACCTTTTCAGCTCCCTTCACCCTAATATACACTTCCCCATCACTTTCAGAACATGTCTTCCACTTCTTCATAAAGAGAAAGCAGAAGGCATCAGGTTGGAACTCCTTCAACTTCCTTTATGAAACTGCAATCCTACCCATAACTTCACCCATCCTTTCCTTCCCCACTCCTGTGACAAAGAAGATGATTCCTCTTCTATCTAACCTTCTGTCAACGTCTGTGTTGGGAACATGAGGCTCAGCTGGCTTGTAAGAGAATTGGTGGTAAACAACTCTAAGGGGTCCAGCTGGCTTGTAATTAGCAAATTGCCTGACCGCATGACTAAGCTATTCGGCCACTCATTTGTTACAGTTAGAGAAAGGTGTTTGCATTGTACCCTATTGGCTGTTGTAACGGATAAATAGAGTAGCAACTAGTCAGGTAGAAGGAAGCAGCCAAAAGAAGCAAGCGGCCCAAGAAGCAAGCAGCCAAAGGAAAAGCAGCCAAAGAAAAAGCAGCCAAAGAAGGAGCAGCCAAAGGAGAAGCAGTAGCCAGAGAAGAGCAAGAAAGCAAGCAGCCGCGTCCTGAAGGAAGAGAGCACAGAAGCAGTCAGAGAAGCAGCAGCAGCAGCAGCAG
>PVKS010009776.1:0-62685 GCA_004027875.1 Aplodontia rufa
CCATGGTTCTCCCTGCTGGTGTAAAAGTTCACTCATACTGAGGTTACTATGCAGCTTAGCCAACTTCCAATCTGTCTTGGGTTGTATTCTAACTTCCACATATGAGAGAAAACATTCAGCCCTTGAGGCTCTGAGTTTGGGATATTTCACTCAACATAAATTTTTCTATCTCCATCCATTTGACTGCAAATGCCTTGTGTTCTCTGTAGTAACAAAGTAGAACTCCATTGTATATATGTACCACAGTTTCTGAATCCACTCGGCCAGTGAGGGACATCTGGGTTGGTTCCATAGTTTAGCGTTAGTAAATTGAGCTGCTGTAATCATTGATGTAGCTGTGTCTCTGTAGTATGCCGATTCTAGCTCTTTTGGGAAAATACCCAGGAGCGGGATAGCTAGGTCAAAATGTGGTTCCATCCCTAGTTTTTTGAGGAGTCTCCACACTCCTTTCCAGAGTGGCTGTATAAGCTTGCAGTCCCACCAATAAAGTGATAGTGTTCCTTTTTTTCCACAACCCCTCCAGCATCTGTTATTGTTTGTATTCTTCATTTTTGCCACTCTGACTGGAGTAAGGTGGCATCTCAGTGAAGTTTTGATCTGCATTTCTCAGATTTCTAGTGATATACAATATTTTCTCATTTATTTGTGGACTTTTTGGACTTCCTCCTTTGAAAAGTTTCTATTTAATACCATAGCCCATTTATTTATTGGATTATTTGTGGTTTTGGCATTTAGTTTTTTGAGTTCTTTGTATATTCTGGATATTATCCCTCTGTCCAAGATGTAGCAGGCAAAGATTTTCTCCCATTCAGTAGGTTCTCTCTTGACAGTCTCGACTAATTTGTTAGCTGTGTTAGCTGTGTTTTTAGTTTAATGGCATCCCATTCACTTATTCTTGGCTTTAATTCTTGCACTGTGGGAGTCTTGTTAAGGAAGGCGGTGCCAAAACCTATGTCATGTGGTGTTGATCCTTTTTTCTTCAAGCAATTGTATAGTTTCTGGTTTAATTTCCAGATCTTTGAACCATTTTGATTTGATTCTTTGCAGGGTGAGAGATAAGGATCTAATTTCAGTTGTTTGTATATGTCTGTCCAGTTCATTCAATACCAATTGTTGAACAAGCTATTCTTCTTCCACACTATGCTTTTGCCCCCTTTGTCAAATATCAGATGGTTAAAGATTTGAAGGTTTGTCTCAGTATCTTCTTTTCTGTTCCGTTGGTCTTCATTTCTGTTTTGATACCAGTACCATGCTGTTTTTGTTACTATAGCCCTATAGTATAATTTCAGGTCAGTAATTGTGACACCTCCTGCTTCCTCTTTCTTGATTAGTAATGTTTTGGCTGTTCTGGGCCTTCTGTTATTCCAAATGAATTTGAGAATTCCTTTTTCTATATCCATGAAGAATGTCATTGTTATCTTGATGGGGATTGCACTGAATCTTTATAGGGATTTTGGTAGAATGGCCATTTTGATTCCACTGATTCTGCCTAACCAAGAATATGGAATGTTTTTCCATCTACTCAGGTCTTCTACAATTTCTTTTTTTAATATTCAATAGTTTTTGTTGTAGAGGTCCCTTATATCCTTTGTTAGATTGATGCCCAAGTATTTTATTCTTTTTGAGGATATCGTGAATGGGACAGATTTCCTGATTTCATCTTCAGTGGACTTCTTCAGTGGAGTATAGGAAAGCTAATAATTAATGAGTGTTGATCGTATAGCCAGCCACTTTGCTGAATTCATTTATAAGCTCTAGAAGTCTTCTGACCGAGCTTATTGGGTCTTCTAGGTATAGGATCATGTCATCAGCAAATAGAGACAGCTTGACTTCCTCTTTTCCTATTTGAATTCCTTTGATTTCCTTCTCTTGTCTGATAGCTCTGGCTAGGATTTCAAGCACTATATTGAATAAGAGTGGTGATAGTAGACATCCTTTTCTTGTTCCTGAATTCAGTGGGAATGTTCTCAGTCTTTCTCCATTAAGCATAATGTTGGCTATGGGTTTGGCATAAATGGCTCTTACAAAATTAAACTATCTTCCTTCAATCCCTGTCTTCTCAAGAGTTTTGAGCATTAATGGGTGGTGAAAGGCCTTTTCTTCATCAATTGAGATGATCATATGATTTTTATTTTTAATTCTGTTTAAGTGATGAATTACATTTATTGATTTGCATGTCTTGAACCAGCTATGCATCCCTAGAATGAAGCCCACTTGATCAAGATGTATTATCTTTTTGATGTATTTTTGGATCCAGATAGCTAGAATTTTATCAAGGATTTTCAAATCTATGTTCATCAGGGAAATTGATCTGTAATTTTCTTTTCTTGATGTGTCTTTGTTGGGTTTTGGTATCAGGGTTATATTTGCTTCATGAAAAGTATTTGGGAGGGGCTGGAGCAGTAGCTCAGTGGTTACAGCACTTGCCTGGCATGCACAAGTATGTGGGTTCAAACCCCAGAACCACATGCACATCAAAGTGTCTGAACAATGAAAGCCACATGAAAAACTAAATAAAAATTGATCCTCTCTGTCTCATTCTCTCTCTCTCTCTCTCTTGCTCTCTCTCACTGTCCCTCTTTCTTTAAAAAAAAAATATTTGGGAGTATTCCGACCCTTTCAATTTCATGGAAAAATTGCAAAGGATTGGTGTTAATTTTTCTGTAAAGATCTGGTAGAACTCCGCTAATAATCCATCAGATCCTGGGCTTTTCTTTTTTGGATGGCCTTTGATTGCTGCTTCAATTTTTGTCCCTAAGATTGGTTGGTTTAGAATTTCAATGTCCTCCCAAGTTAATTTGGAAATGTCATATGTGATAAGGTATTTATCCATTTGTTCCAGATTATCATACTTGGAAGAGTATATCTTTTCAAATAAGTTCTCAGAATTTGGAATTTGGTTGAGTTGGTGGTGATATCTACATTTACATCATTGTTTTTGTTGATTTGCTTCACTTCATTCTTCCTTTTGGTGAGGTTGGCAAAGGGTCTGTCAATCTTTTTATTTTAAAAAGAACCAAGTCTTTGTTTTGTTGATACTTTGAATTGTTTTTTTTTTTTTTTTTTTTTTTTTTTTTTTTTTTTTTTTTTTTTTTTTTTTTTTTTTTTGTTCTCAATTTCATTGACTTCCACTCTAATCTAGGTTATTTCCTGTCTTCTATTAGGTTTGGGATTGGATTATTCCTCTTTTTGTAGGGATCTGAGTTGGAGCATAAGTCTATTTATTTGGGCTCTTTCCTGCTTTTTTATGAAGGCACTCAGTGCTATAAATTTACCTCTTAAGAATGCTTTCATACTATTCCAGAGATTTCATTATATTGTCTCATCATTTTCATTCATTTCCAAGAATTTCTTGATTTCTGTTCTCATTACCTCCTTTATCAATTCTTCATTTAAGAGGGTATTATTCAGTTTCCAAGTATTTGAGAAGTTTCTGTTGTTTTTATTGCTGTTAATTTCTAAGATCATACCATTGTGGCCTGACAAGATACATGGGATTATATCCACTTTTTTATATTTGTTAAGGTTAGCTTTGTGGGCTAGGATGTGGTCTGTTTCAGAGAAGGATCTGTGAGCTGCTGAAATGAAGGTAAACTCAGCCTATTTGGGATAGAAAATTATGCAGATGTCTGCTAATTCCAGTTGTTTTATAGAGTTGTTTAGGTTAGAGATATCTTTGTTGATTTTTTGTTTTGGCGATCTGTATATTGTTGATAATGGTGTATTAAAGTCCCCCCCCCATATTATTGTGTTGAGATCAATAAGAGGTTTAATATCCTTGAGTAGTTTTTCCATATATTTGGGAGAATTGTAATCGGAGGCATAAATGTTAACTATCATTATGTCTTCATGATGTATTGTTCCTTTTACTATGATGTAGTGACCTTCTATGTCCCTTCTGACTAATTTTTGGTCAAAATTAGCTTTGTCAGATATAAGGATCACAATACCAGATTGCTTTCTTGGGCCACAAGACTGGTAGACTTTTTGCCATCCTTTCACCTTCAATCTGTGTCTATTTTTGGCTGTGAGGTGTGTCTCCTGTTGGAAGGATATTGTTGGATTTTGTTTTTTGATCCAGTAAGTCAATCTGTGTCTTTTGTTTGCAACATTGAGTCCATTCATGTTCAGAGTTAGAATAGATATATGATTCTGGATCCCTATCATTGTGTTGTTGTGCTGTTTTGCACCATCTTGGATATCTTTTAGTGAGTTATATTATTATTGATTTTCTTGAATTTATCATGGAAGTACTTAATTTCCCCATCATATTTAAAGCTTAGTTTTGCAAGGTATAGTATCTTTGGCTGAACATTTTTTCTTTCATACTTGAAAAATATCATTCCATGCTCTCCTGGCCTTTATTGTCTGTTCCAGTAATCCTTATTGGTCTACCTCTGAATGTGATTTGGTGTTTTTCCCTTGCTGATTTTAGAATTCTTTCCTTGATTTTCTGTTATTCTTTTTACATATGTGTCTCAGTGAGTTTCTCATTTCATTAGGTCTGTTTGGTGTCCTATAGGCATCTTAAATTTGATTTTCTGAACCAGTTCTGATATGGGGAAATTTTTCTTTGGCACTCTCACTCAGATGATTCTTAATGTCCCTTGTTTGTTGCTCGATGTTTTCTTCAATCCCAATTACTCTCATGTTATTTCTTCTCATCTTGTCAAATACTTCTTAGAAGTTCTGATCATGTTCAATAAGTTTCTTTTCCTGTCCTCCTTGCAGTCAGTGTTGCTCAGCCTGTCTTCATTGTCTGATGTTCATTCTTCAAGAGCTGAGGTTCTATTTTCTGTTGAGTTTACTCTGTATTATTATTTTCCAATGACCTTTTGATTTGGTTGACTGTATTTTTCAATTCTAAGAGCTCTGCTATATCTCTTTTCAGAATGTCTAGTTCTTTATAAATGTGGTCTCTCATCGCCTAAAATTGCTCTCTTATCTCTTTTCTTAGAACTTCTTTTAATTCTTTGATTGAATTACTAATCATTGTTGATACATTTTTCTAGGTTTTCATCTAGGACTCCAACCATGGGGTCCTTGGAAGGAGAGCTGTGGGATTGAGGTTGTGAGGTTGAGGATTGTTTGACTTTTTCCTCACTTTCAGTTCCAGGGAGTGGGGCTTTAGGTCCCTCACTGAATAATTGTCTTAGGACCTTTGTTGATGATATTGGAGGTTTTTTCTTTTTTAACTCTTGCTTAGTTGGGCTAGGGTACAATTTGAGTAGTACAGTTCAATGGCTGGCTCCCCAGTGTTTGAGTTATGGTGGACCTTTATGATCTCCAATACCTCAGGAGATAGGGGGTAGGAGTCAATATGTGCAGCCAATGCTTACAACAGACAGTGCCAAATGTAGCTGTTACAGTGTTGATGAAAATCTATCTGAGCAAACAAAGTAGTGGTTTTCTTCCATGAGAGATCTCAGACTATACTTTGTTAGCAAGCAAACACCCATTTGGCATTCATTTCTGTTTACCAGAACCTCTGTAGGTGAGGAAGAAAAGTCTAGAGAGCAAAGGGAAGGAGATAGGAAGGTAGTGTGGAACTTGTGGATCTGGAGATAGAGGTACGAGATGATGTAGGGTATTCTGCTAAAAATAAAGTAAAGATAGATATGGGGAAAGAATGGGGTAATAATGACTTTGAGGGAGGATGAGAGAGATCAGAGTGCAGTTTAGGATTGACAGAAAAGGGAGGAAGGGGAGTAGCAGAGACTGGTGGTCTCTTCAGCTGAAGCAACTAAACACTAGTTTGGGAGATCACAGATAGCCACAGATTGAACCCCAGCAATATGTACACATCAGAGACAGACAAAACAAAAACAGCAGCAGCAAAAAATAAATAAAAATAAAAAATACACACCTAGTACCACCAATTCCACAAACTAAGAGGGAAAAAAGGGAGAGTTGGGAAGGTTGTGAATTATTACTGCTGAGGTCAAAATATACAGTGGGGGTATGTGTTCATATCTGACTTAGGTGAAGTCACTTCCCAGTTGAGTTTGCTGGAGGGACTGAGTTTTAGTGATATCAGCTGAGAGTCAGATTCCCAGGAGGCCTCCCATTAATTTTCTCCTGTAGAGGGGATGCAACTGTTCACTGTCCTAGCTTCCTGTGAGTTCAGTCTTCAGGGCCTCCTGGGTTGAACCCTTGGGCAGTTTAGTGTCTGCCTGCCCGAAATTTTGTCCCACTTCAACTAGAGACCCAGGAGCTGCTGGAAGTCTTGTGGATCATGGCACAGCTCTTAGTGTTCTAAGGAGAGTAGCCACACTGAACTGAGCTCTCCTGGGATAGTTATTGCCCCACTCTTTAATGTCTTGAAGTCCCCACTTGCCCCAAAATATGATACACGGGGCAGTCAGAGCCCCAGCAAAGGGAATGGGTTGGAGAGGAGACACTAGCTCAGGTAGCCCTGCTTTATGGAGGTCTCAAATGCAACCACAAGAGGGCGTGGAAGCCCAGTCCCACTTGGAGCACCCAGGACCTATGGGACTGCTTCTGATCACAGGAATCAGGGTCTGAAAGTAGAGGAAAGTACTGGTCCCAGGCTGCCCCTTCTGTTCACAGGTTTCTGAGGTTGACGCTAGTCTCTGCCCAGCCTGAGAGGTTCAGGGTCATAGGAACTGCAATTCAACCCTGCCCAGTCAGTTTAGGTCCTGTGGGGCAGGATCCTGATTGCGGACTCTGTCTGCAGATTGGCAGGTGTCGGGTGTGGAGGGGAGTTTCTAAACATGAGTAGTGGTCTGGGTGGCTGGAGCTGAAAATTTTTTATTTGGATTTTCTTGTACTGTGCTTCTAAATTTCCTTATTTGAATACTAATGAGTTTAGGGAGAAATTTTGACATTCACCCACCTCACAGAAAGGCACTTCTCCCACTGCTGGTGTCCTGCATTCACAGAGAGATTCTTCATTCAGCTCTGCTGCTGGTTACATCTTAAACACACACACACACACACACACACACACACACACACATTGTTACTTTATATGTATTTTTATTGTACAACAACTCAACTCCTTAATAAAATAGATAGATATAAAATGGTTGGAAAGACAGTCAAAACTTAAAGCGCAATAGTAAAAGGGAAGAAGACTTCTTAAAAACCACCACAAACAGCTTAAAATCAAATCCTAAAAAGAAAGTGAAGTCAGGGTTCACATCCATCTAGTGGTGGTGCCAGCAGCTGACCAGTCACCCACTCAAATCAACACAGCTGAGATCCCCATGTCCAGAGAGCTGCAAAGTAAACCAGAGGGAAGCCCCTACAGTGCGCCCTCTTAAGATTCTGTTCAGAAAGAACTTCTACAAGAACCACTATTAGCAGTAAATCACTGACCCCCTCCTTCCTCTCCCTGCACTGCAAGCAAAGGCAACAGAGCAGACTGGCAGGATTTAGTTCCAGGAAAGACCCTGAGGCCCAAGAAGGCCCATTCAGGATCTGTGACAGCTGCTCTCACCCAGTGCAGCTTCCCACTTGCCCTCTTGTCTCAGAGGACAACTTTGCTCCAATCCAGGGAGGATGGATTCAATAGTTCCCAACCGCTGGCACTGGGAAGAAGCACTGTGAGAAGCCTGGGGGCTGCATCCAGCATCACAGCACTGCATAAGAAAAAAGCAGATTCAAAATCCAGCACCATACAGAACCATCAGATAATTGCCAGAGGAAAGGGGCAGAGCCTTATTAGGCACCTGGACCCTATCGCAACCAGCAAGTGACAGGGCATCATTTGGATACACAGTAAACACTGGGGCACTGTAAAGCCTGCATCCTGAACTGTTTAAATATTTAAAACAACCAATTGACCACGTTTAACTTCTGAGCAGTCAGCAGCAGGCACCTGAACTGAAAACCAGAAGCTGCTTGTAGGAGGTTCAGAACAACTAAGGAACTGATTTCTGTGCCACTGTGACTTGGAAGATATCCATAATCAAAGATTGATGGACATCTGCTAAATGTCCAAACCCCAATGAAATCCTAATCAAGACTCAACAAGAATCTTCATCACCTTGATATGGTACATGATAAATACTGTCCACTTGGTTCACATAAATACCTCCTTAACTTGCATGATAATTGTTAACTTAATAGTCAACATTGTACCTACAATCCATTTGAATGTACTTCATCTAATAGTTTAAAATATTATTTGGAATCACTTTTCCTGTTTTGTATTCCTAGCTCTAGTTAATACCTGCTTCTCTCACATCCTATTCATCCTCAAACATTATTCACTACTGTCACAAACAAAACCCACCCACCTATCTCTCTTTTTTACCTTGATGTACATTAATCAATCTTAGCTTTTCTCTCTTTCTCTCTCTTTGTCCCTGCCCTTATTTTCACCTTTCCCACTTAACCAATCTTCCTCCCTCCCTCCTTCTAGCACTCACTTAAGGTAATAATAAGGTTGCTAAACTTAATTACTAATCTTTTGACCTATTCCAGAACTTCATTATAGGTTTATACCTAAATTTGAGGAACCAAAGAGAACACTTGCAACAAACTTTTGTTCTTACAAGGTCAAATCAAATAAAATTAGTTAGGAAGGTACTGAAGTAAATTGATCTCAGTGGTATCTCTTAAAGTGATCCTGAAATTGAAATCAGCACAGGTCACACATTGAATTAAAATAACAGTGTCTGGAAATCCACCCAACTTAGGGTACTTAAGAAAAAAGAAGCTCACAAATTAATCAATCCTTCACTCACAAAAAGGAAATCAGAATATTTATAGTTGAGTAGACACACAAATAATATGAAAAAGCAAGTGAACAAATCATCCCAAAGAATCCACAATGCTTCAACAACATACATCAATGACAACTCAGTGGAAGACATATCAGAGAAGGAATTTAGAAAAATTTTACTTAAACTGTTCTATAATCTAAATATGATATAAGGAAGAAATATCAGAGAAGGAATTTAGAAAAATTTTACTTAAACTGTTCTATAATCTAAATATGATATAAGGAAGGAACTCAGAGGGGAAATAGGGTAAGTGAAAGATTATTTCACTATTGAGATAGAGATTCTGAAAAAGAATCAAATGGAAATCTTTGAAATGAAAGAATCAGTAAATCAAATTAAAAATTCAATGGAAAGCATCACCAATATATCAGACCACCTTGAAGATAGATTTTCAGGCCTCAAAAATAAGGTATATAATCTTGTAAATATTAAGATATTAAGAGACCACAAACAGAATATTCAAGAAATGAGGGACAATATTAAAAGGCCAAATTTTAGATTTATTAGGATAGATGATGGCTCTGAAACACAAACTAAAGGAATTGTTTTAATCAGCCTTTTCACTGCTATTACTAAAACACCTGACAAGAACAATTTTAGAGCAGGAGTATATTTGGGGGCCCATGATTTCATAGGTCTCAGTCCATAGAAGGCTAGCTCCATTCCTTGGGGCTCAAGGTAAAGCTGAGCATCATGGCAGAAGAGGGTGGTGAAGGGAAGTGGCTCAATGCACCGGGAAGCTGAGAGAGATATTTGAAAAACTGGGACTTGAAAAGTGGGAGTAAACTGGGACTAAGGAAGTTGCAGTTGTTAAAGACATTACCACCACTAATGAAATTCTAAAGAATTTTCTCAAAGACAGTAAGAAAGATGCCTTGAGGGCATCTCAGAAATGGGTAATGCCATACCCATCTCATGCTCAAAGGAGTAAAAATCCCTGAGAAGAGACCAGTTGGGCAACCTGCTTGCACATAGGGGCCTGGGAAGTTGTTTCATCATGCTCAGCCACTCAGGTACTTGAGATGGTGGCAGACCGTTACAGCAACCATGTGTCACTGGTTCTGCAGGGTTTCACGATGCTGAAATGAGGGGGTCATGGAGGCTTCCACTGAGATTCCAAAGGAAAGTCTGGGAAGACAGACAAAGTACTTCAGGGTAGCCTCTGATAGGGCAATGTGTGGAGATGTGAGGAGGAAGCCAAAGCCACAGTGGAGACCCCAATGCATGATATTTTCAATGAAATAATATTGGCAATTTTTCCAAACCTTAAGAATGAAATGGAAATTCAAATTCAGGAGGCATATAAGAATCCATATAAACAAAGTCACAATAGACCCACTCTAAGACATATTATGAAAATGCCTAACATACAGAATAAGGATAAAATTTTAAAAGCTTCAAGAGAAAAGTGACAGATTACATTTATAGGTAAGCCAATCCAGATTTCAATTGACTTCTCAACCCAAACCCTAAGTGTGAAGAGGGCTTGTAATAATGTATACCAAGCTCTGAAAGATGATGGATGCCAACTAAGAACACTATGCCTGGCTTTCAAGCTTCAAAGCTGAATGTAAAATAAAAACCTTCCATGATAAAAGCTAAAAAAAAAAGTCATAACTAGAAAGCCTGCACTACAAAACACATAAAGTATTTCAATAAAGTATTTCATAAAAGAGAAATGAATGATAAAAATGAAAACCAGCATAGGGAGATACTACACTAGAAGAATAATCAATTAAAGGGAAATCAGAACCAATTTAAACAACATAAATAAATTAAAATGGCAGAAATAAAAATCACCTCTCAATAATAACATTGAATGCAAATGGTCTAAACTCTTCAATCAAAAGATATAGTTTGGCAGATTTGATTTAAAAACAAGACCCAACAATATATTGCCTGCAAGAGATTCACCTCACAGGCAAAGACATCCATAGACTGAAGGTGAAGGGATGGGAAAAAACATACCACTCATATGGTTCTCATAAACAAGCAGAGTTCACTAGTCTAATATCAGATAAGTGGACTTCAAGCCAAAAATCAGTCAGAATAGACAAAGAAGATCATTTCAGACTACTCAAGAGAATCATACATCAAAAAGATATGACATTCAAAAATATTTATGCCCCAACAACGGAGTATCTGTGTAAATCAAACAAATCCTTCTCAATTTTAAGAACCAAATCGATCACAATACAATAATTCTGGGTGACTTTAATACACCTCTTTCATCACTGGATAGATCATATAAACAAAAACTAAGTAAAGACTCTATAGAACTAAACCATACAGTTAATAATTTGGACCTAACAGACATCTTTACAGTGTTTCATCTGTCAACAACTGAATTCACCTTCTTCTCAGTGAAAAATGGAACATTTTCTAAAATAGATCATATTTTAGGACACAAAGCAAATCTTAGCAAATACAAAAAAATAGAGATAATGATGTTGGTTTGGTGGAAGTCAGGTTCATGTCCTCTGGGAGTTGAAGAATTAAACCGAGGGATGTCAAGGTAAGCATAGTAGACAAATATTATTTTAAGAACATAATGGAAAGCAGAGCTTAGGGAGCAGATAGGACTTCTCCCAGAGTGAGAGAAGAAAGCCACAGAGTGAGGAGCCTAAGGATGTGTGATTCACTCTTTTTATAGTTTCTTAAGAGTTCTTTGATCTGTGCAGGTGAGCCTCTTTATGAGTAGAAAGTCTTTGACCTAGGAACAACTTTTGTTAAGAAATGTAGCACCTTTGTTAGCAGGGTGCGATGTCAAATTGATATGCATATTTCTATCTAGAACAATGAGGCTCTGCTCTTTGTCCTCTTAAAGAAAAAGGACCAATTTCCTTTTTATTGACCCAAAATTCAACTACATAGACTGATTTCTCTCCCCCCCCAGGCTTAATAATACCTTAATAATACCAGATCATAACAGAATGAAATTAGAAATGCATAATAAGATAAAAAATAGAAAGCACTCTGACACCTGGAGATTAAATAATACACTCCTGCACTCCTGAATGATGAATGGATAGCAGAAGAAATCAGTGGAGAAATTAAAAATACTTGGAGATAAATGAGAACAATTCTTAATACAATATTGGCAAACCACATACAAAAATACATTTAAAAGATTGTGCTCCATGATCACATGGGATTCATCCCAGGTATGCAAGGTTGGTTCAATATATGGAAATCAATTAATGTAATCCAACACATAAACAGACTTGGAAACAACAATCATGATTATCTCAATAGATGCAGAAAGAGCATTTGGCAAAGTACCGCACCCATTCATGTTTAGAACACTAGAAAAACTAGGGATAGAGGAACTTACCTCAACATAGTAAGGGCTTTATATGACAAACCTTTACTGAATACAGAAAAATTGAAAGCATTTCCTCTAAAAACAGAAACAAGACAAGGATACTCACTTTCATTATTCCTATTCAACAAAGTTCTTGAAACTTTTGCCAGAGCAATTAGGCAAGAGAAGGAAATTAAAGGGATATGAATAGGCAAAGAAGAGCTCAATTTATTTCTCTTTGCCAATGAATTCCATCAGAAGACTTGTAAAGTTCATAAATGATTTCAGCAAAGTAGCAGAATACAAAATCAACATTCACAAATCAATCATGTTACTATATTCCAGTGATGAACTTGCTGAAAAAGAAATTAGGAAAACTATCCCATTCATAAAAAAATAAAATAAAATACTTTGGAATTCATCTAGCAAAAGAGGTGAAGGACCTCTATGATGAAAACTATAGAACCCTAAAGAAAGAAATTAAAGAAGACCTTAGAAGATGGATAGACCTCTCATGTTCTTGGATAGGCAGAATTAATACTATCAAAATGTCCATATTACCAGAAGTGCTATAGAGATTCAAAGCAATACCCATCAAAATTCCAATAACATTCTTTACAGAATTAGAAAAAGCAGTCATGATTCATTTGGAGAAGTAAGAGACCCAGAATAGTCAAAGCAATCCTTAGCAAGAAAAAGAAGCCAGATATATCATAAGACCAGACTTCAAATTATGCTACAGAGCTAAAGTAATAAAAAAACATCATGGTACTAGTACCAAAACAGACATGAAGACCAAATGAATAGAATATAAGACACAGAGACAAACTCACATAAATAAAATTACCTCATATTTTATTAAATACAAGTTGGAGAAAAGACAGTCTGTTTAACAGATGGAGTTGGGAAAACTGGAAATCCATATATAGTTGAATAAAATTAACCTCTCTCGCCCTGCACAAAACTCAGCTTAAAGTGGATCAGACCTAGGAATCGGGCCAGAGTCCCTGCACCTACTAGAAGAAAATGTAACCCACCACTCCAACACATTGGCTCAGGAACTGACTTCCTCAACAAGACTCCTAAAGCACAAGAAATGAAATTAAAAGTCAATAAATAAGATGACATCAATTTGAAAAGCTTCCTCACAAGCAAAAGAAATAATCAAGAGCGTGAGGCGAGAATTCACAGAATGGGAAAAAAACTTTTACCACTTGCTCCTCAGATAGGGCATTCATATCCAGGATATACAAAGAACTAAAACATTTAACACCAAAAAAACAAATAGCCCAATTAACAAATGGGCAAAAGAATTAAATAAACACTTCAAAAGAAGAAATGCAAAAGGCCAATAAATACATGAAAAAATGTTCAAAATCTCTAGCAGTCCGGGAAGTACAAATCAAAACTATACTGAAATTTCACCTCACTCCAGTCAGAATGGCAATTATCAAGAATATAAACAAGAAGAAATGGTGGTGAAGATGTGGGGAAAAGGGTATACTTATACATTGTTGGTGGAACTGCAAATTGGTATGACCACCCTGGAGAACACTACGGATATTCCTCAAAACACTATGAATGGAACCAACATTGGACCCACCTATCCCACTCCTTGGTATATATCCAAAAGATCTAAAATCAGCATACTACAGTGATACAGTCATATTAATGTTTATAGCAGCACAATTCAGCTAAGCCATGGAGCCAACCAAGGTACCTTCCAACAGATTAGTGGATAAAGAAATTGTGGTATGTATACACAATGGAGTATTAGCATTAAGGAAAAATGACTTTATGGCATTTGTCAGCAAATGGATGGAACTCAAGGCCATCATGCTAAGTGAAATAAGCCAGTCTCAAAGAGCCAAAATTTGAATGTTCTTTGGTGTGTGGAAGCTAATCCAAAATAAGTAAAAGATCAAAGGAATAGACAAAGGGAAGGAAATGGAGGAAGGAGGGATGAGCTAGGGAAAGTTAGTGGAATGAATCACACTTAACTTTCCTATGTTCATATATGTACATACCGTAGTGAACTTCATCAACATGTACATCAAGAAGACACTGATATAAAAATTATTAGTAAATAACAGAAAGATCAATAGATGGCAGAGAATAGGGAGGAAGGGGAAAACTGAGGACTGAACTACAGAACAAGTTATACTCCATGCTTTTTTTTTTTTTTTTTTTTTTTTTTTAGGCAGAGGGACAGTGAGAGAGACAGAGAAAGAGAGAAACAACTTTATTTAGTTTTACACATGGCTTTAGTTGCTCCAACACTTAGTTGTGTACGTGGTGCTGGGGTTTGAACCCGGGTCCTCGTGCTTGCCAGACAAGCGCCGAAACCGCTGGGCCACCGCTCCAGCCCATACTCCATGCTTTTATAATGGCATCGTTGCATATTCTGTTGTCATGTACATCTAGAAAGAACCAATAAAATTTTTAAAAAAGAAAGAAATAGAATTGTGCCAGGTAGAAGATGCCCTTATTTTTAACACAAGTGGAAATACTGTCTTCTAGATCCATAAGGCAGAGGGACTTACCCATGTCACCAGGCTTATTCAGTCACTCTTAGTCAATCACTTTTTGCATGTGAGAAAATGAGGTATAGGAAAGTTTATAGTTAACTTTTTTAACTGTTTTTAACTTTTTTAACTTTCTTAACTGTTTTTTGGTAAACTAGAAACCTTAGAGGTTAGTATTGGGAATACAACATAGTAGGAACTCAGAATGCATATAAAACACTGAGGAGGCAGGGCTGGGTCTTATAGAGGTGGAGGAAGGGGACCTCAGGACTGGGATAGGCACAGCCCAGATTCTGAGTCTGCCGAGTCAGCACATGGGAGCCTAAGGCCAGAATGGCCCTAGGCAGGAGTTCTGCTGGGATCTGGGTTTGGCTGATGGGGGTACAGCGTGGAAAAGAGAGGAGCTCTCTGCATTGTTAAGGTGAAACCACTATTTGGGGGAATATGGGATGTTTAAATGGGTTTAGCTGAGTACAGAAACCTCAGAAATCAAATGAACTTATGAGACCTTTGGGTTTGTGTGGCATGTTAGGAGGGATTGTCCGGTCCCAGGTGGCAGGAACCGGAGAGCTCTCAATTGGCGGTTGACTGGGAATGAAGTAGACCCACTGGTCCTGAGTTCTCCAACACTTTATTTCTTCCCTCTCTGGAGGCCAAGCACTTTATTCTTCCCTCTCACTAGAGGCTTTTACATCTCCTCTCACTAGAGGCTTTTACATCTTTCTCTTTTAGAGCCAAGGCTTTTACATCTCCTCTCTCTCTGGTCCCTGTTTCAACTGCCAAGGCTTTTCCTCTTCTTCTCTTACTAGTTTCCCTGTTTCTGCTGCCTGTGTGGGAGCGTCTCGTCTCACTAGAGTCATCTACCTCTCTGTCTCCGTACGCCGGTATTTATTTGTTACAACAACCAATAGGGACACAGTGCAAACATATTCAACCAATTGTAACAAATGAGCAGCCAAATAGCTTAGTCATGTGGTCAGGCAGTCTGCTAATTACTAGGGAAGACACAAGCCAGCTGAGCCTCCTACAGAGTTGTTTACCACCAATTCTTTTACAAGCCAGCTGGGCCTCTTACAGAGTTGTTTACCACTAATTCTTTTCTCTGGCATCCAGCCAGGCATCATGTTGGCCTCAGTCTCCAACAAAGGATGATAAATGATATCATACTGGCCTGTGAGTGCCAGGATGGAGGCCACTGTGCAAGTAGACAAAGCTCAGAAAAGTGTGTGTTGAGGGAGCAGAATTCAGGTTTCACCTTTCTCAATGGCCCATGATTTTCCCACTATGGTATGACATCTCTAAATTCTTATACTAAAAGGGACCATTAGACCTTTCACTTGTCTTTGAAAAATATGAATATGTGTCATGCTTTATTTAACTTTGACAACAAGGTAGACACATTCAGAAATAACTAGGTGAAGTTGGAAATAAAATCTCCATAAGTTACTTATGGTGATTACTCAATGACTCATAATGCATCACTTTTTTAAAGTTACTATTTTCAAATGCTAAAGGTATTTTCCTTACTCAGGTTCATAAAGAGTTGGCTGCAGTGCCACATGATTTTGCAGAAGCCAGTGTTGCCCATTCAGTTGCCTTTCTGTATCTGAAAGAACCATAACACCCTCATGGACTAGGACCCCCATTCCATATCGTATAAATCAAAGCATCTTCCAGTTCTCTTAGCTTAAATTGGGCAAATGCTCATCAGCTGCTAATGCACAGTCCTTACCATTGACTCACTAAATTTGCTCCAAATGCTCACTATGGGTCCAGCTCCACCCTACCTGGGGAAAGAAAGCAATAAGCAAAACATAATGATCCTGGCTTCATAGAGTTTATAGTCTGGTGGGGGACACAGACAGCAGAAAGAAATAAAACAGAGCCTATCAAATGGTGCTAAGTATTACAAAGAAAAGTTAAGCAGGCAAAGCCTTCTGGAGAGGATGCTGCTATTTGGTGGTCAGGAGGAGTCCACGGCGAGGTCATCTTTGAGCAAAGACATGCAGCAGGTGAGGGAGTGAGCCTGGATGTCTCAGGTCAATAGAAGGGACCATTCTATAGGGATGTGCCTAGCATGTTCAAGAAATGGAATAAAAGGCAATCCAGCCTGGAGTGAGTGCTTCAGGTTAGGAAAGTTCTAGATTAATTTGTGAGTGATGGGGTCAGATCACAAAGGTCCTAGTAAGAGACTAAAAATTTTGACTTTCATTCTGAATGAGATGGGACGACAATGGATTCTGAGTAAAAGTTCTAATTTCACATTTAAAAGGAACTCTCTGCCTAATTCAAAGGACAGTGACAGAGGTTGGGAGACCAGACAGGAGACTGTGGCCACAACCCAAGCAAGAGATCATGATAACACAGATCCAAGTGGTTGCAATAGAGGAAGTGACACTGGTGGGATTCTGATTATTCCCTTAAGGTCTTTCCTGGGTCACAACAGTATACATGAACATACTTGTGTACGGACCTAGTGAATGGTAATATCCAGGAGGGTTTTCAAGGTGAATGAAAGACCTCAGTCAGAACAACCAAAGCAAAATCAATAGACTCTTATCTGGAATCTATTAGCAAAGAGCAGAAAAGGTTAACTTAATGAAATTCTAAGTCTTGTGAATGGGGATACAAGTTGATTAGTGTTACAAGCATCCCAAAATGCTTGGGACCAGAAGTGTTTCATATTTCAGATATTTTCAGATTTTGGAATATTTGCATAGGACCCAAGTATAAATACAAAATTCATGTATGTTTCATATATACCTTATATATATATACCCTGAATGTAATTGCATTATGATATTTTAGTGCACCTGTGATTTGACAGTGATCCATCACCTGAGATCAGGTGTGGAGTTTTCTACTTTAATTTATGTCAGTGTGCAAAATGTTTTAATTTTGGAACATCTTAGATTTGGGGTTTTCAGATTAGGGAGGCTTAACCTGTAATATATTAGTGTTCATATTCCCAAATGAATCCCAAATTGAATTAGTCATTGTGCTTATTGCCAGTACTTGACTAACAAAGTTCCTTCTTTTCTGAATTCTACTCCACAAACTCTTATTTGCAGAATGCAGAACTTCTTAAAGGTCATAGGCATTGCTCAGGGGAATTAGGAAGGCCTAGCAAAGAAAGGAACATTTCCACAGTGTTGGTTCTATTGGTTTTCCATTAGTTCAGCATTCAAATTATAATTCAAGATGAAACTTTTAAAAGATGGCCAAATGCTTTCAAATCATAGAATAGGGGAAGGATCTAGAACAGAAACAAGAAACACAGTTGATCTGATCCCCCTTGGATGAACACCACCACAGTCATCCTGGGTACCAGTTTTTAAACGTTTTCCTAATGGAGGATAAGGAACATGTGGCCCTTTGCCACCACAACCTGGTAGCTCCTGGGGCTGCCTCTTCCATCTTGTTCACTTCTGCATCCTTGATGCGTAGCACAGGGCCGGCCATCCAGCAGATTTCCAGTAAACCTTTTTTTGCATGAATAAACAATTAGAGGAATGAATGGCCAAGTCTTCTTTGACATCCTTCTACCCCTTTATAGAATGAATTTTACAAGTCAAGAACAACACACTAGTAATTTTATAATATCCTTCAAGTCCTGAGGTCAGCCAGACGGAATGTCACCCCCCACTTTATGACCACTGGCTATACAGGTTTGATAAGTTCTCTTCACCTTTCTACATTTTTGTTTCTTCATTGTAGTATCAAGATAATACTACAAAGTTGCCAGTCTCATTGAGATTCAGATGATCATGGAAATAACACAGTGCCCCATAATTACCACATCTTATTATTGACATTAAAATGGCACTAAAGGGGCTCAGCGGTTATGGCACTTGGCCGGCATGTGCGAGTACATGGGTTCAAACCCCAGCACCCATGTACACAACTAAGTGTCAAAGCAACGAAAGGCATGTGAAAAACTCAATAAAATTTTATTTTCTCTCTCTCTCTCTCTCTCTCTCTGTACTTCTCTAAAAAAAGGCACTAAAAATATCAAAAGTTGTTTTATAAAGATGGCATCTTATAAATAAAATTTTTTTAGAGAGAAGGACAGTGAGAGAGCAAGAGAGAGAGAGAATTAATTTTTATTGAGTTTTTCACATGGCTCTCATTGCTCTGACACTTAGTTGTGTATGTGGGTGCTGGGGTTTGAACCCGTGTACTTGCACATTCCAGGCAAGCGCCGTAACCGCAGAGCCACTGCTCCAGCCCTATAAATAAACTTTTAAAATATGTTTCCTTTGTTATAAAAATTTATAAGCATGTTTTGATAATGTTTCCCCCTCAACTGTATCTCTATATACTTCTAATAAAAAAAAAAGAAAAGAAAAAAATTTATAAGCAAAAATAGAGAAAATAGTGGACTTCCATGTACCTAATTCCCAATTTCAACAATTATCAGCTGGAGGCCACCTGTTCTTAATCCTTTTTATTTTAAAGCAAATCGCAGATATTATGCCATTTCATCTGTAATATTACATATTCCAATATGTATTTTTAGATAATAAAAATAAGAAAATCCCATATCACAATTAGAAATAATTAATAAGATTCCTTACTTAGATGAGTTGTTAGTCTGCTAGAAGGCACAAGGAAAAAAGAGGGAAAAAATGGAGTCTGTCCAAGGCAGAGGCTTGAGCAGGTTCTCTCAAGACACAGCACAATGGACGCAACACCATAATGGTCTAAGGGGACTCTCCCCTGACGGGTTGGGAATGGGAGGCAGGAAGAAGGCAGATAATGAACTCAGCATTCCATGCCAGAAGCCAGTCAGAGCAGAAGTCCCCTATTATGATTTTATTTTTACCCACACCTTGTGACATTTCATTTGAAACAATTCTGTACAAATTCTTTTACTTCCAAATTAGAGGGAAAATAGAATTTTATCTTTTCATCTGCCTTGAAACACTATTGGCCATGTTGGTTCTTAAGCAGGTTGTTATATTACAGAGAACTCATCAAAGGGTGACAGTACTGATTTGGCTTCTCAAACTTAACACAGCACAAAAGCTCACCTCTCCATTCTTAAATATTCTACACTCTTCCCCTTCTTTGTAATTTCCTCTTATTTCTTCCACAAAGTCAGTAACTCAATGAAAGCCCAATTTCCTTCTCTGCTGTTCTACATATAAACCTTGACTTAGTGTATTTCCCTTTTTTCTTAACTGGAACTTGGAGTGATTTGATGGCTTCGAAATAAGAGCCACTCGTATTGAAGATATTGACCACCAATAGTTCAGCCCCAATTTAAAAAGCAAAGTCAACGCAAAGTCTAAAACTGAGTGGGGCGACATCAGGAAGTGAAGCACTAGGCAGGCTGGAAGACAAGGCACGCCGGTGAGGTGGAAAGTAATGTAAGACGCGCTGCACGGGCCTCCTAAGAAGCACGAGGGACCTTGTAAGCAATGACAACTTCACCTGGAAGAGAGAATGGATTCAGAAATCCGACACAGCCTGGAAGTGTATGTAACACACCTGGTGTTGCCTTCACACCCTTGCAGCTCTGGTTACAGAAAGCAGGGGTCATCACAACTGTCCCCAAATATTTGTTATGAGATGGTGGTAGTGTCCTTGTCCACTGGTCTCTGAACAAAGTCCTAATAGGCTCTATTCCCAGACCCTCTGATCACGAATGAAGCCTTCCCTGCCTGGTGCCTGCTCCCCATAAGACCTCAAAGTCACCAGCACTCCAGTATTTATATTGCTCTCCCAAGATGCTGGATCATGGGATGGGAGATGGCAGGGAGGGTCCACCCATGGGGAAAACTCCCCTTCTTCTGCTCCCTACTTCCTGCAGAGCACTCCCTTCTGTGCACACTGCTCCCCCCCCCACCCTACCCCCGTGGGCAGCACTCACCCTGACCTTGAACTCTTCCCCTTCACTTCCCACAACCCTAGTCTTGGATAATCTTGGTGGTGGAGAACATGGGTAGAGTCACTTTCAAGCCACCCTTTGAAATCTTCTGTCTCCCATATAAGAAGAAAGAGAGAGGAAAATTGGAAAGAGTAACAGCCTTGCCATAACTCTTTATTATCTATATCACCAGCATCACTGCAAAAAAGCTTCTGGAAGGCAGGGCAGCGACTGTCTTACTTGTTGCTGGGAACAGCGCCAAACTTATGGTAGGGCAGCAAATATGTGCTAAATGGGAATGAATGGACGAGTATGACCCAGCACCATTCTCTTCCTCGCTGAAGGGGCTATTCTACTGAGAACTTGAAAGAGATTGACTGTCCAGAGGAAAAAGAAGCCAGATGCATTTCCTCTTCAAGAGCCTCTTTTTATAAGAATGACAAAAATCTTAATGACTTCCCTGTGCTTCAAAAGGTAATTTTAGTGCCTCGAAGGGTTTTGGTTTTTGCTGTTGTTGTTGTTTTTGGTTTTGGTTTTTGGTGAGAAAAAAATGATATAATGAATCACGGGCAAAAAACAGATGACCTAGTCCAATCAGATTCAAAGGAGATATGAAAAAGATCTGATGCAGTTCGAAATGATTGAGCTACACCATGAGTCACTTTCACCTTTTAAGGCATCTTTTGGTTTGCCAGGCTCACAAATCTTTACCCAGGTTGGTGGAATCCAGGGGGTGAGAATGGAAAAGGGAGAGGATTAATTGAGTAGGGCTCAAGGCCACAACGGAGAGGGGACCAGTCTTAGAGTATGGCAGGAAGCCCTGTGGAGAGCCAGAGGGTGCTGGAAGTCCTAAGGCATTGGAGGTAGGTTAATTGGGGAGCTACCCAAAAGCGGAAGGAAGACAAAAGAATCAGTGAGAGACTCCACCTTTGTGAACAACTGCCAGGGTCCCTGATAGCTGTAACTGCCAAGCACATTATTCAAAATCAACCTGTCAGCCCAGTCCTGGTCCCTGACAGTCTCCCTTCCTGCATTTTGCACAGTCCCTGTCCCTGTCCTCAGGATCTGCTAGCAAAGTTCCAACAAAAACAAGCTTCTGCCAAATGTGACTTCTAACTACTATCTGTTTTTAGTGAATTTCTTTTCCAGTGCTGGGAATGGAACCCAGGGCCTTGTGTATGCGATGCAAGTTCCCTTCCACTGAGCTACATCCCCACTTCTTTTTTTGTTTGTTCAGTTTTGTTTTGTTTTGTTTTGTTTTTGACACAGGTTCTTGCTAAGTTGCCCGGGCTGGCCTTGAATTGCTATCCTCCTCCCTCAGACTCCCAAGTCTCTGGGATTACAGGGGTGCAACACTGCCCCGCTTGAAGTGATTCTTCTGCTTTTATTTAAAAAGGTAAGCTAATGTAACATAACAAAATAAAATTGCTTCAAGGAAACACTCCCAATTGGTTGATCCAAAAAGGGCTAAGGGGCGGCCCGCTTTGATTTCCTCTTTTGTCTGAGTTATCTTCTCATTGAAGGGAACTCTGCTGCAGACCAGTTGCACTTGGACCACGATGCTGAAACTTGGCTTTCTAGGGTTCCTGGTCAGTTTCCTCCTGACTGACGGAGTAGGTAAGTGCTTCGTTTCTCCTGAATTTCCCGTGCTTTTTCATCTGAGTCTGATCAAAGGACTATTGGAAAGAACATTGGTGTTTTTCAGGACTTTAGATTTTGCTTTTCTTAGGTCACTAAAAGGTCAAAGCAGACACAGGGTCATCCTCTATGTGCAGCTTGAATAACTCCATAGGCAGCTAATGAGTGCCTACTAAAAGGAGGTACTGTATTGGGCACAAGGGACTTCATATGGAACTAATGTGCGAGGATCTCGCTCTCTCTCTCTCCATTTAGATTTTCTTCTGCCTTGAAGGGACACTGTTGATGATGGTTATGAGAACAGATCTCCTATGCCAGACTGTTAGAGTCTGCACTTCAACTTTGCCATTTATTACAGGAAAACTTAGGCAATTTGCTTAATACCCTGTGCCTCAGTTTCCTCATATATACAATGGGATTTGTAGGCCATTGTAAGATCAATGAGTTAATGAATTTGCTAAGTTCCTTACAGCAGTGCCAGACACAGAATAGGGACCATAAGCAACCTGTGAACCCACTGCTGATGTTTACAGAGAACTCTTCCAAGAGTGTGGAGGGATGTATTACCACAGCCTGCCTCAGAGCAAGGCCACTGGAATCCCAAGCAACAAATGGGCACCCCTCTTGTCCAGTACCAATACCTAAAAGCAATTCAAACTTCCATCTTCCAGAAATCTGTGAATTAGCGTAGACTATGTCTCTGGTCCTTGGTAACAAGGACTCATTTCCCAGGAATTCAAGTGCTACTAAATGATCCCAGCTCTTCATCTTACTGGGCCTGTAACCTTGGACTAGAGATGTAACTTTTTTAAGCCACAGTTTCCCCATCTGAAAATGTAGGATTAAAAAATACCTACATTATTTGGTGGCTGTGGGAATTAAATAAGTTGACAAGTTTTAAGCCCAAGGACTGATTTTCGTTGATGGCTCATACCTGTTCAACATTCAATGAATGACAATCAGGAGAGAGGAAGACAGAGGCTCCTGGAAAGGCAGATGGGTAGCCTTGGAGTGGGTCTTTCATCTCTATCTGGAAAGAACTAAGGGCAATATTCTTTCAATGAGATTTATTTCCTCTGCAGCATGGGGGGTTAGGTGGAGGGATTTCCCATACATTTTTATAGTCTGGAGTAAATCATTCTGAAACTTCGCCTTGGGCTGAGGATGTAGCTCAGTAATAGAGCACTTATTTGTCTGGTACGCACCAGGCCCTGGGTTCCACCCTCAGGACTGAAAAGAAAAAAGAAAAGGAAAAAAACTATACCATCCCTCAAAATCAACAAGAGGAAGAGTAAAATAATGTTGACTTCTGGGCCACCTACTAGGGAATCCTATTGCAGATATTTTAGTAAAAACCACTGCTGATAACAGTAGTGTTCATAGTATTGTTCAGTGTTTCTTCTCATTATTTTAGGAATTCCATCAGCCCATGGATCTCCAAAGCCTGAGAAGGTACAATTTCACTCCCGAAATTTTCAGAACGTTTTGCAATGGCAGCCTGGGCTTGCTGGCAGCAGCAGTACCTATTTTGTGCAATATAAAATGTAAGTAAATTGAGCTTCTTCCAGCTGACAGACAAGGCCACAGGGACATCATGTTCTGGAATGCAATGGGGTGTTAGGATCTGAGCTTTCATCAGAGGGGTTTCAGGGGATTGAGAAGAAGCAGAGGTAGGGACAGAGGTGACTTTCCTTCCCTGAAGACTGCCTAAGAACTCAAAATGCATGATGGCATGCAATCTTGAATGGAGGTACTTCAGCACTAGGAAACAGCACCAAGACTATTGACCCCACAATGGTGCTTGGCACAGGGTGGGCTCCCAGTACATATTTGTCAAATAAATATTGGAAGAGACTTGTTTAGCACATAACAAATACTCAATTAACAGGAACTATTTATAGTTGAAATGATCTTGTGGCAAACATTAAGATGAGCACGTAAAATATATTTTTAATCTAAAAATTGATTTTAAGAGTGGGTTCCCTATTTGGAAAATTCTTTTCAAACAATAGTGACTCCTGTACACATGAGCACACCGGTACGACGGGCCGCTGCATGCACCTCTTGCAGTAATCTTCAGCGTAGTATCTATGCCAAAACTCAGATAAAATCAACTCGTTTCCTGGATCAAAGTTTGGAAACAGACCATCCTGATTTGCAAATGGCAGGCTTTTCCACACATACAGTAATTTTTGAGGCTCTTCCTCCCCCAACATAGGTTGAGTTGCTGGCTGAGCATAAGAAAGGAGGTTGTTACAATTTAGCTTTTGTGTTTTTCATCAGAAATCCAGAAAATCAAATGCAGATACAAGTCAAGGTAGCAAATTTTTATTCCATAAATACATCCATGTTTTTCAGTGTGGGATAGGCCCTAGGACAGATTTTTCTATTAATTCCAGAAAGAATATCCCCAGAAGTTAGTTGGTCTTTAACTACTCATGCTTTCCTCTAAATAATTTATATAGCAATTATAAGATGCAAAATAATCATTAAAATACAGGATTCTCTGCTGCAAAAATACATTTATGCATAGCTGGAGATACTTCCAGCTTATAGGAATTAGAAATTAGTACTTTTTGTATTTTAACCATGAAGACAATAAAGATTAAGTTTCAAGGCCCCACGGAAAATTTTTAAGCTTCTAATTCTTTTTCTTTAAGAGGGCTGCCAAGCTTATATAAATTTTAGACCCCAGAATACCTGGATCTATTCCTGTCTCTATTGTATTTTCAACATCATAATGCATATTTATAATTTTGAAAACTTTCACTTTGGTTGCATTCAGTTCATGTGGGTTTACTGTTTACCTCTGTGTTACTTTGAATAGGACCCCAAAAATGTGGTATCATATTAAAAGAGAAACCAGCAGGGCTGGAGCAGTGGCTCAGCAGTTACAGCACTTGCCTGTGACATGCGTGAGGACACGGGTTCAAACCCCAGCACCACAGGCACAACGAACTGTCAGAGCAACGAAAACCACATGAAAAACTCAATAAAAATTGATTCTCTCTGTCCCTCTCTCACTGTCCCTTAAACTTTAAAACAAAAGAGAGAGAGAGAGAAAGCCAGTCATTACTCCAAAGTTCAGCTACTAAAGACAATGTCTCATCAATGAGCAACTAATTGTGCTCCATATATGATGTTGATTCTGTCTTAATCCTGATATAATGAGACTGCTATCATTATATAGATTAGGGAGTATAGAGACCAGCAATATTCTTCATTGTACAACTGCGAAGTTAAGATTCAACGTCCTTCAACAAATATTTTGGGAAACCTTCTCCCTAGCCTCCACTTCCTGATCTGTCCCCACCATCACCTCTTACTCTGATTTGTCACTAGTAAGGCTGTAAAACCTACGCCACCCGCTGGCCTCGGGCTGAGCCAACCTGTTTGTCTCTTGGCCTTACCACTGTTTTGCCCAGGGGTCTACCATGGAGCCCTCACTACCATTTCCACTCAAGTTTCAAGAAAGACAGAAGCCGTGTGTGCTCAGTAAGCGTCACCTGTGTGGTAGCAACTTCTCAGAAGCAGCTGTGTTACTCAACAGCAAGCTGATGAGAAGTGGAGAAAAACCACAGAGTTAAAACCTCAGAAGTACTGCGGATGTGGAGAGTGTGCACTGAAAAATGGAAGCTGGTCCACACATCAAAAGAAACACCATTCAGTATTTCTTTAAAAAAATATGTACATATATGCCTTTATCTTAGTGATGTAAAACTCATCGAGTTGAATTCATCTTTCACCAAGCTAGCACTTTGGTTAACAAGAAAGAATTTATGAAGTATTCTTAAAGATAGCTGTAAGCTTTCACAGTGGTACTGATATTAATTAGAGGGCAGGTTTCAACCTGTCTGAAACAGTCAATACACTGAAAAGGAAAACAGAAGATTTCTTTGATGGAACAAAGCAACTCAGATTTTGGTCTTTTCCTCTCTTCAGATATGGCCAGAGACAATGGCAAAATAAAACAGACTGCTGGGGGACGCGAGAACTCTTTTGTGACCTTACCAATGAAACCTTGGACCTGCAGACGCTGTACTACGGGCGGGTGAGGATGGCCTCTGGTGGAAACTACTCCGAATGGAGCATGACTCGCCGTTTTTCTCCCTGGTGGGAAAGTGAGTGCTTCCCATGCAGTTTCTATGCCTTTGCTTTTCCTGCCCCTGAACAGCTTTAGGGGCTTGGTCAGTTGCCAAGCAGAGGTCTAGCCCCAGGCTCATTTAATTGGATTCTCTGAACAACCTATGGATGGCTTCTCTTATTCTCATCTGACAGCTCAGGAAACCAAGGCTCAGTCCTTGTTCAAGTGTCACAGCTTGTATTACCCAAGTCAGGGTTCAAATTCTGTAGCGTCTGACTGCAGGGCCCTGGCTCTGACCCCTTGCCAGATTGATACTTCTATTGAAAAAGTAATTTTAGAAATAAGAAAAGGAGTCACATGGCATCATCCTTCCCCAAAAAGGAGAGTTAAGTTCCTAAAAATGCTCCAATTAGAATAATTTTCTTTTGAGGAAATTAAGACTTTTAGACACCTCCTCAAAACGGAGAGATAGAAAGTGCTCTCTCAGAATCCGTTTCTGGGTGATATTTATTCCTCTTCTAATTTAAACAATCACAGAATAATATAATCTAAGATGTAAATTATAAATTAGCCATCACCAACAAAACTTGTATAAAATATTGGAGTACAGGGAGAGAGAAAAGCAGAACTCTTGATGTACATGTGCTGTCTACAACACAAAACAACACAGGAAAGAAGATATAGGCATTTAGCACAATTCTCATAGTTGCGAAGAGTCAGGAAGCTATAGTTGATATTTGTAATCTCTTCCCACATTATTAACTCACTGTACACTTCATTCATGAGTCCTTTTGGTCTTTCTGGTGTTAGCCTGACATACTCTTAAATTAATTTTATTGTTATGTATAAAAATCCTAAGAGGCACTCCAAAGGATTCCAAGCATCCTTCTACCTGACCCCATTGTGCTTAAAATAGTTCTGTTTCCCCTTGATCATCGGAATTAATCACCCTAGACAATATAATAATCTCATTTTCCTTTTGTTGGTTAAATAGGACAAGAAACTTCAAATGGTCAGGAGGCAGCCTCATCTTCCAAGACTTAGAAATTATTTTTGTTATCAACCACAAGAATTAGAGGTCAACCCTATAGGAAACAATAACAACAACAACAAAAAGACAAGTCGTAATTTGTTCACCATGTGCCCCTCTCACTTCCACTTTTGTATCCTAAACCAGGAAGAAATAGCGCCATATATTGGTCACAGGCTTAGACCAATTCATCCACCACCTCACAAGATATCTCTCAAACTGAGCTTTCAATTGTCCATTTCACCTTCCTGAAAGCCAGGCATTTCTGAGTGATGGGATATATGGTGGGTACGAGACCTTGCTTCACTTCTTCCACATCAACTGTTTCTTTGTCATAAGCAGTGTATTGTGGGGGACTATGGTCACAAGTAAGGCATTCACTACACCTATGGGTGCATTGTGGTAGGGAGGAATCCCTACTGAAATCCCTGCTGAAAAAAGTTTTAGAGAAGTAGAGGAAAACCCAAATAAAGACCATTAAACTAGAAATATCTATTCCAATGTTTCTAATCCCTTCCATTTGGAAGGGACCAAAATAAACAAGTAAATAAAGGTCTTCCTGCAACCAGCTGGCAGTTGAATGCCACTGGACTGTGGTACTGTTCAGCACTGATCTTCTTTACCAGGAAGCTGGAGACTCAGCAAGATCAGCCCAACCTTTGTTAAGAAGTTCGGATTGTTGAGTTTATGTACACATGCCCCTCAATTTATGATGGGGCTGATAAACCTCTCAAAAATTGAAAATTTCATAAAATTGCATCTCTTGCCCCTAACCTAACAAACATGGCAGCTTATCAGAATGGTACACCATGGGGTGCCAGTTGTTCCCACTCCTGTTTGCAGGGCTAACTGGGAAGCACAGCTCCTGCTGCTCCTCAGAGTCGCAAGACAGCACAATATTGCTTACCTCCAACATGGATAAAGAGCAAAATTCAAAATCTCAAGTAATTTTTGTTGAATTTATAACGTTCACACCATGGTAAAGTCAAAAAATTATGAGTCAAACCAAGATGCCAATGACTGTCCCCTTCACACACCATTTTGTTTATGAGCCCATACAGTAGTAACGATGGGACATGGGGAAATAGGCTATCATATGTCCTCCTGGGTTTTTAAAACAGTTTTGTTGAGATAAAATTCACATATCTTATAATTTACCCATACAACATATAAAAATCAATGGTTTTAATATATTCACCCATATGGATAAACATCACCCATGATAGATTTGTATCATTTCTACACATTTGTATCACCTCAGGAAGAACCCCCATGCCCTCTGGCACCCTCCTTTCTCTCCTCCCAACCCTCAGGCCTAAGCAATAACTGGTCTACCTCCCATCACTACACAGCTTTCTGTTCTAGATGGAATCGTATGTGGTCTTTCGTGACTGGCTTCTTTCACTCTGCATAATGTTTCCAAGGTTTATTTGTGTTGTAGCATGCATCATTACTTCATTCCATCATGTGGTCAAGCCATCTTTTATGTATCCCTTCCTCAGCTGATGGACATTTAGGTTGTTTCTATCTTTGGGCTATGTTAAGTAATGTGCTATAGACATTCATGAATACGAGTTTGTTTCTCTTGGTTATATATGTAGGAATGGAATCGCTGGGTCTCATGATTAGACTATATTTAACCATTTGAGGATCTGACAGGCTGTACCAGTTTATATACCATCAGCACTATATGAAGTTTCCAACTCCTCCATGTCCTTACTAATATATATTGTATGTCTGTTTGATTATAGCCATTCTAATGGGTATGAAATAGTATCTCATGTGGTTTTATTTATTTATTTTTAAAGAGAGAGCAACAATGAGAGAGAGAGAGAGAGAGAGAGAAACAAATTTTATTTAGTTTTTCATGTGGCTTTCGTTCCTCCAACACTTCCTTGTGTATATGGTCCTGGGGTTCGAACTCACGTACTCTCGCATGCCAGGCAAGCGCCGTAACTGCGGAGCCAACACTCCAGCCCTCTCATGTGGTTTTAACCTGGTAATTAAAAATGTTGAGTATTTTTTCATGTGCTTATTGGCCATTTATATAGCTGTCCACTCAGATCCTTCATCCAATTTTACTCTGATTATTTGTCTTTTATTTTTGGGTTATAAGAGTTCGCTATATATTCTGGATATCAGCCCTTTATCAGTATATGATTTTCAAATATTTTCTTTCATTCTGCAGGTTATTTCACTTTGCTGATGATGTCATTTAAAACACAAGTTTTAACTTTGATGAAATGCAATTTATCTATTTCTTTCTTTGATTGCCTAAGCTCTTGGTATCATATCTAAGAATACTTTGCCAAATCCAAAATCATTATGGTTTACCTTGTATTTACTTCAAAGTGTTTTATAGTTTCAGATATTATATTAAGTCTTTGATCCATTTTGAGTTAGTTTTTTTTGAATGGTGTGAGGTTCATTTTTTTTAAATATGGCTATTCTAATCTGTTGTGCCAGCGTCATTTGTTGAAAAGATGCAGCCTACCCTCTTGAATGATATTGCTGAAAATCAGTTGAAAAGTGCTTATTTCCAGGCTCTTGTTCTATTCCATTAGTTTGTAAATCTATCATTTTGCCAGACCCATGCTGTCCTGATTGCTGTTGCTTTGTTTTATGTTCTTCTTTTTCAAGATTATTTTGGTTATTATGGGTCTCTTGCAATTCCATGGCCACGTAGAAGTTTTTAAGATTTCCTTTCAGTGGGTGCTCTTTGCTTTGCATTCTATTGGACACCAAAATATTCACATTCTGGATCTTAATAGTGATGAAAAAAAATTCTGAGATGTTGTAAATATAATTACAAAGGTCCAGAGCATGGAGGAAAGGAGAAAAGAGGATAATCAGTAATGAGCTAGAGGCTGAAAGAACAAAGATCAAAATTACATTCTCAAATACATGTCAAAACCAATCCATCAAGACCAACCAGTCACCTGGGCCTGTGTCCTGTTTACTTGTAGTCTTTCTGGACCATTAAGGCCAATAAATCTAGAAGCAATAATTACTTTTACTCATGGATTGCCTGCCCATCCCAAAGCTAGCTCCACTTCAAATAGTCACACCTCTCTTATCTATAACTAATGTAGGTTCAATTTAAACAGCACTTTCCTTCCCCAAAGTTTACAAAAATACCCATAGTTCTAGATCCAGCAGATGTATCCATCTGCTACCTAACTTTGCTGCTAGTAGTTGCAGGAATTTGTCCCAGGGTTTTTTTCTGACTAGCATCTGAAATGACTCAACTAATGCTTTCACTTCAGATATCCCTTGGTCTCAAGGTTTTGGTTTAACCACACACAGGGGCCCATCCATATAGCTCTTCTAACTGGTGCAATATCCAGTTAAATCCAAATTAATTGAGTCATGTCCAAAATGCCAGATGCAGTAAACTCAGAAAACATTTGTTTTTGTTGTGTTGTGGTTTGGTTTTGTTGTTTGTTTTGTTTTGTTTTGTTCCAACTCTCCAATTAGCAGAAGGGAGAAACAAGGATTGAGCAAACCAATCTGAGGAATCCTGCATATTGTTTCTTAGGAGAACTTGAAACTCAAGCCCAAAGTACTCAACCAACAATTCTGTGGTTCAGGAAAAGGTGGTTGCATGAGAAGCTGGTGTCTATCAGTTGAGGGGAATTTCAGAGTCGTTTGATTACTATATTCAAGCCTAGAAATGGGTTGAGGGCAAATTATTCATCTAACAATGCCTTCTCCAGTCTGATCCATTAAGCTAATCAGGTGAGAATAGTAAAAGACATTGGTTGAAATGAGAGGAGATTTTGGCTCAACTCTGTATAAATTTGGATAGTGTTAAAAAAGATTTAGTTTATTTCTATATGATGACCCCTTAAATAAAGAAAAAAATAAGAGTTTGGGACAATGTCCTTTAAAAAAGCCTTTTTATACAGGGCCTAACAGGTAAATGAGTAAGAAATCTAGTCCATAAAACAGTTAAAAATGGAGCTCCTCTTGGGAAGTAATCTGGAGGATCCCTGTCCCCTCATCCTCCAGGTTGGCCCTCTGCTCCCATAGCTCCTGAGGCTTTCCGAAAAACCTGTTTTGAAAAATGTGCTTCTAGGATTATAGGACAGCAGCATGTTCCCAGAGCCTGTGACACAGCATAATGAGCCACCTGCATGCATTGGTTCACCGGAGACCTATTTCTGAACTGCAGGATGTTATCTGACTCCTGGTGTTTATCTGGAGACAAAGCAAGATTTTTAAGAACCTTAGGCTAAAAATAGAATTCGATGCTCAGTATGATTTCAATACTATCTGACCCCAGAATTTCTTGATTAAAAATGCATATGGGGGCTGGAGTAGCGGCTCTGTGGATACAGTGCTTGCCCAATATGCACTAGTACTTGGGTTGGAACCCCAGCACCACGTACTCAATGATGTCTCAGAGCAACGAAAGTCACATGAGAAACTAAATAAAAATTGTTTCTCTCTCTCACTGTCCCTGTCTCTTTCAAAAACATGCATATGGACTTTTGGAATAGACCTGATATTGTAATGAGGTAAGTCACAGTCAGATGATGGAATCACCGTTCCCCTTTGTTCATTCAGCAATGATCCAGGCATTTTACTAAGCTTCAAAGGAAGTACGGCAAGCACAGCAGAATAGCGAAGTCCCTTTCTTCCTAGAGGTATATATATTTGCTATATATAAATATAAATATTATATATTATTATACACAATACACATGTAATCTCTCTGTTGCTTGAATTTTTCATCATTTTAACAATATATTTTGATAAACAGAAGTTCTTAATTTAGTGCAGTCCAATTTATCAGTAATTTCCTTCTTTAGTACTTTGGGGGCCTGCCTTCCCCAAAAGTATAAAAATATTTTCCTATGTTAACACATATCAGCACACATTTTTGTAAAGGGCCAAATAAGAAATACTTTCGGCTCTGTGAGCCAATTGTGACTGTGCTACAACTACTCTGCTTTTCATTGCGGTGCAAACGCAGCCACAGACAGTTTGGAAATGTTCCAGTGAAATTTTGTTTACAAAACAGAAACAGGCCAGATTTGGCCTGTAGGCCATCACGGTTGAGTATCATTGCTTTAATCCAACCAGACTTTATTTTGCAAATGAACATTATGTAGAGAAAAGATTTTCCCCAAAATTGATCCAGTCTCGTTTATTAAAAAGACCAAAGTTACTCCACTGAACTACTGTATCACGGACATAAATCAAATCATACCTGGGGTGTGTTGTGCTGCCTCAGCCAGGTTTCTTTTCTTTTTTTTCCAAATTCAACAGCATTTTATTATTTTTTTCTAGCTACAATAATTTTTTTTTGTTCAACATAGTCTTACATATTGGAGAGAATCATTAAATATTCATACATAACATGGATACAAAGTAAGTTAAGGCCGATCCTAGTCAAGGATCTTCCCCTTTCGTTTACTCTAGGCTCTCATGTCTCCTCTGCAATATCCCCATGATAACAGACAGAAATAAGCATATATTTGTGTATTAATTTTTGACATTTCTGAGTTTCTCTCCTGCCTGTGTCTAGTTGGGCTTCTCATGGGAGTCGAGTTCCTAGATGTGTTGATAACCCCCTTAATCCTTCCCGCCCCTCCTTGCTTCCCTCCCTTCTCCCCCAACCTTCATAGCCATGGATCCCCCAGCTTATGTGAAATTTCACCTATGTTGAGTTTATTATGTAAACTTAGCTACCTTCCATCCTGTCTTAGATTTTACTCTAGCTTCCAAATATGAGAGTAAACATTTGGCCCTTAAGTCTCTGAGTTTGGGGTATTTTACTCAGCATAATTTTTTCCAACTCCATCCACTTGGCTGCAAATGTCATGGTATCTGCTAACAGCAGAGTAGAACTCCATTGTATATATATACGTACATACCACAGTTTTTGCTCCACCAGGTTTCTGAGTGCGGTAATGATCTTTCAGGATGTGTAATGTGTCCACTTGTAAAATTTCTTTTTTTGAGTGGTTTGTCAAAATTTCTGTTCTTTCTCCAGTGACAATAGATCCTCCAGACATAAATATAACCCAAGTTAACGGGTCTTTGTTGGTGGTTCTCCATGTTCCCAATTTGCCATATAGAGACCAAAAAGGAAAAAATATATCGATGGAAAATTACTACAACCTAGCATACCGAGTTTTTATAATTAACAATTCACCAAGAAAGGTAAGTTCAGATGAATGAATCTTTTTTTTTAAATTTTGTTCCTTTAACTAACACATTGACCATATTGATGCCGGTTTTGTGGAAGTTGGGTTTGTGTCCTCTCAGAGTTGAAGAATGAAACCGAGGTTCACCAAGACAAGCAGGGCAAACAGAGATTTTTTAAGAAGCTATAGAAAGAAAAGGGTTCTCCAGGAGAAGGGAGTCTCGGAGCTGAGAACTCGAAGAGGGGGTCCGGCTCATCTTTGTTATAGTCTCTCAAGATTCTCCCCTTTGGTTAATCATTGCCTTCCCTCCCCCTGCCTAGGAGCCTGAGTGCAAAATTCTGGTCTGACCCAGTCTTTGATCCTGGGCCACCAGCATCTTTACTAGCAGAAGGGAGTCCTCTCTCAATCGCCACTGTTAGCAAAGGGGATGTGAAGCTGATTTGCACCTCTGCTTACTTAGGGCAGGGGAATGCTCTTTGCCCGCTCAGGAAAAATGACCATCAGTTAATTTTCTCCTTATCAACCCGCCTCATTCTGTCTACACTGACTGCCTAGCTTTTCCCTCATCTCAATATCATATTCTGTTTTGTTACTTATGTTTCCTTATCTTCTTTTATTCTTTCTTAATTTTGCCCTCTTTGAGAAGCAGTTAGTGCTTGGACCACCATGTGAATTTCTGTGTGTGCAAGTGTGCACCCTTACACTCTCAGTTTCTCCGGTTGCTCTTCCCTGCCTCTATAGAAATTGGTATTGACAATATTTAATTCCATTTGACTGCCACAAATGTACACTTTTATGGGTTTTACACACTTTACTTGAGTAGCTTTTGAGTCACAGCACAACACATTTGTACCATTTTTGCTATGAAGTTTGCTATTAGAAAATTCATCATCAGTGCCTTTATTTGAATTTGGTGGTGAACTGAATGTTTCTTATGGGGGGTCCACCTAGGACAGGGTTCCTTTGGTTGTAAGGAAGAGAAGCCCCTTTTAAATTCTTTCAAATGCAAAATCAGGGGGGCGTTTCATTAGGAGATAACAGGCCATCTCATGGACAGCCAGAAACTGGAAACCATTCTTCTCACTTCACAGTTTTAATTCGTGAAAAAGAGACTCTGACAAGTGGGTCAATCAACAAGCTCTAGGGAGATCTCAGGTAAAGCCTACTTGGCCACTTGACCAGTCCCTTTAGCAGGTTGTGGCCCAGGTTGCTGGGAAGGAGGATGCATCTAGGAAGGACCCTACCACCCATCTAACCCTGTGACTATTTCAACACAGGGAGCATCTAACCCTAACTGACTGACCTAACCCTGCTGACTGATTTCAACACCGGGAGCAAATCAATGACTCACCTAAATCGTTTACCACCTGATTTCCCCCTCTTTTATGTAGGAACAACAAGTGTATGAAGGGGCCCACAGAGTGGTTGAAATTGAAGCTCTCGCGCCTGACTCTGGTTACTGTGTAGTGGCTGAAATATATCTGCTCCTGTTAGACAAAAGAAGCCAGAGAAGTGAAGAGAGATGTTTGGAAAATCCGTGACTCCTCACAGAGTGCTCTGCAGTATGAAAATCAAAAGCTCTGAGACTGCGATGGTTCGTGCTGAAAGCATCTTACTCAAAGCCTTTTTTTTTTATATTTCTCAAGGCAATGTTAACTGTTACTTTTCAGGGACTTCTTTTGCTTATCCAGTCTTAATTTTTTTATTTTTAATTTTTTTAAAAGAGAGAGACAGTAAGAGAGAGAATCAATTTTATTTAGTTTTTCACGTGGCTTTTGTTGCTCTGACTCTTCAATGTGTACGTGGTGCTGGGGTTTGAACCTGTGTCCTCATGTATGCCAGGCAAGCGAAGCACTGTAACAGCTGAGCCACCACTCCAGCCCCCTCTTTCTTTCTTTCTTTCTATTTCACTTGAGAATTAAATTTGACCAATATCCTTTCAACAATTATAATTTAAAGAAGCTAAAGAATAAAGGGCTCTATGAAATACAGAAACTTATTACTGATTGTAACATCATCAACAATGATCTTCATTCTCCTAAAACAGTAAAATAAAAACTAAGAACCCAGGAATAATAGGCATTTAAGAAAAGTGTTGAGTTTAATTTTTTAAAATAGAGTTATAGATGGAGACAGTCCTAGAGAATCAGTTTTCATTCTGTTCAGTGAGTTAATTTGGCACAGATATTCTAATTTAACATTTTTATATGAATGGTTTTTTATACATTTCTGATATAAACATGCTTTTCCTAGATTTATTTCCTATTATGGAATATTTCTACATAATGACCAAAATTTTGTTATAAGGCCTATTCTAAGTAAATAAGAAGAGTTTTTTGAGTAAGAAAAAATACCCATGGTCTCTGGATTAATATCTGGATTGTTAACAATGACATCTAAACATTAGGAGAAGCCCACTCAATATAATTTCCCCCATTTAATCAAAGTTACATTAAGATTTTCTCCTTTTTTATTTATTTTGGTATTAATACTGTCTTCAAAGAATTTGTCTTTATTCTCAACATTAGGCGCAATATTTTCCAGCCACAAATAAAAAGAAGAAAATGTAATTCCCCCTCTGTGCCACACTAATAACTCAACCCTCTTGGCAAGGGGTCTCTTGCTGGTGGTATTCATGCTTGCTGGTGGACCTTATGAATGACAGTTGGATCGGGGCTCACTGGGGTTCATGAGGAGGAAGTTGAAGACCCACACTTGATGGTCAGTTTGTTTAGGACAGGGACCAGTATGTGTGGATTCTTTTGGAGATTATCGGGGTAATCAGAGTCCTCCAAACCCACACCGCCTAAAGATCTATAACCTAAGGCTCAGCATAGTCATTTTCACTTAGGACTAAGCCCTTTGTGAGTTTAAGGTTGTCTACCTTGTGAAATGTGTATCAGAGAACATTTGTATAATTCCTCATAAAAGTTGCTCCAAAATGTAATCTTATGAAATATAACTGGTACTTCTGCTTGTATGCAATTGCTCACAATAATAAACGGCTTTAAAATAAATCAGAAATGCTTGGGGTAGAATAAAAAAGCAAAAGCAAGAGAATTGGTTTTGTTGCTTTCTCATGTGGTCAGAAAACATGGACTTGAGCCTAGAGACTGGAAAAAATGAATTTGATTTCTGCTTTTTGAATTATGAATTTTAGTTTTTATTTTTAGCTTATTACTTTTTTTCCTTTAGTATTTTTGAGGGAGGGTGAAGAAATAAAAGCAATGGGGTAGATGGGGAATAGGGATTATTTGTGGCATTCAACCATATGAAATTCAGTAGTCCTGAGGCTGATTTTGAGAAAAAAAAAAATTTACAGTTGCCTCATGAAAGTTACTAAGTAGTAAGTTATTATTTTGTTTTAATTTCATTTGCTTTGCTTTGCTTTTGTTTCTATGCCTAAATACTTGAGCACAGTTAAGCAAATATAAAATACGCTGTGAAAAATAATTGTCATATTCCTCATCATGCTAGTAATATATTGTCCTATTATTTCAATAAATCTTTTGTTTTGCATTTTGAAATATTCGTTATTTGGGCTTGTTATTTGTTTATTAAGAGAATACAATGTTGAAGTATATCAGGTACAATCCCACTTGGACATCTACACTTAATTCCAGCCAGGAAGGAATGAACAGTGTTGAGCAGGGTCAGCTCTCTGAACTTGACCTATGGTCATATGGCAGTTCCGTTCTACAGCAGCTCTGGCCACAAGCTGTGTGGCCATCTTTTTCTCCTCTCTTTCTCTGACATCCTATACCTAAAGCATCAATAAATAATTCTGTTGGCTCTACCTCAAAATGCGACAATTTTTCTAAGCAGCTCACTCCAGGGTCGCCATCCATTTCCATCTGGTTGGTGATTCCATCCACCTCTCTTGTCTCTCTGACAAGTGCCTGCAGCACTCTAGTCTAGTCTCTAGGTGTCCAGGGTGAGTCTTCCAGTACAAATGGGCTCCTGTCACTCATCTGCTCTAAGACCTCCAGCAACTTGTGATTTCTGAGGGTGAACAGAAAAAGTCCTCCTAATGACCAGTTTCCTATTCTCGTTATCTCAGACTGCATTCATTCCCTCTCACCTTGCTAGGTTCATTTTAGCACACTAAGCCCCTGGCTTGCTCTTAAATACAAATACTCTGGCCTTCCGGCCCTGGCACTGGCTATCTTCTGGAAGGTTGTGCCCCCACATTTCCATGGATTCATTCCCTCAGCACCATCAGGTCTTTGCTGGAAGGTTGCCAGAACTGAAGCTGCCCTCACTATTTGATTTGGAATTATAATCTGTCTCTGCAACTCTCTGCATCCTTATTTTTCTCCATAGCACTTTAACCACCAAACACACTATAGTTTATTCATTGATCTTGTTTATTATTTGTCTTCCTCCTCAACTACCAGAATGTAAGGTTTTTCTTCTTGTAAATCTATCATCACTATCTAGAACAAAATTGGGACATAGTAGATATTCAATTATTATTCGTTGGATAGATTAATGAAGCAAGAGTGGAACCACTGAGAGAATGGGAGCGGTGGGTCAGGAGGATAAGACGGAAGCTTTTCCTTTTTGTACCACCTGCTAACTCACCTTCCTGCATAGATAAGTGTGGGAGAATAAGTTATTCTTTCCAGAGATGCCAAGACCCAGATATGCAATTGGGGTACCATAGCAGAGAGCTGTTCTGGAATAATTGTTCTTTCTCCAAGAGAATGACACTTCCTAGGTATTGTTTATTCTTCCCATCTGGAGGCCAAGTCCTGATGTTCTATCCCATATTTTTCTCCAAACAGTGAGAAGCAATAAAACTGAGAGTATATAAAGTATGCATCCGCATTGACATAAAGGAAATTTAGATTGTATCCCAAGGTGGGGTCAAGGTGAGGGAATGAAACCATGAGAAACAGGGATTCCTATAAACATAAAAGCCTATTTCATCTTGGGTTGGAGTAAAGCTGTTTGAGCGAGGGACTTCAGAAGGCATCTGGCTTCTATGGTGCTGCTAGATGTGCTGAGCACTTTGATTATGAGTGACTGTCCACAGGATGGTGATGAGACAGAAGGCAAGAGTCCAGTGGAGTTTCTTTAATGGCAAAGGATATGTCATTCTGGGAAGTTGATCGATGATAGAGGAGAGACAGAGTTGAAGCTCCCTGTCCCTGTATTTTCCCCCTAGGACAGGATTGTGCAACCGCCATTTTCTTAGAATAAGTCTCCCCAGGTCAGAGGCTCTCTCTGCACTCTCACATCTCATCCATCTTTTGAGGTGTCTGGTTAAGAGTATGCCTGCTCCACAGGAACAAGCAAATGGTGACCGTCAGTCTCAGCCCAATCCTGTGACCTGCCCACACTCCACACTTGCACATACACCATTTCTGCAATCCTCAGGCTTGCCTACAAGGCCTCTGTGATTATTTCTAATTTACAGGTTAAGCCTCTGTCAGGTGAAATGATCTGTTAAGGACTGGAAAATCCCTTTTAATCATACTCTCTAGAACCTCCTCCAGATCTTAGTATGTATACATATCCATTTTGTATCTCAATTAAAAATCCTTTCTAAAATGTCAACTTGGAGACTTAAAAAAAATGTCAGGGCATCGAAGAACAAGTGTGACATTTAGGGCAACAGGGCATGGAACAGAGAAGTCTGGTGGAGCAGTGGGACAGCTGGTAGGTGGCCATTGCCTCTCAGGTACAAACAAGAACAGCACCTAAACATACCTGTATTATTGGAAGGTACATATTCATTAGAAAGTTCTCTTAAGTCCATATATTTATTGTTCAGCCTTCTCAAATTTTTTTAAAGCTAGTGTCAGTAATTATTATGCTACCTTGAATTCAAGAAAAAAAACAAATTTATTTTTAAAAATAAAGCTCTAATTTTTTAGTTAAAGAAAAAATATTTGATTAGATGAAATCTGATTTCAAATGAACTATAGACAAGTCTTTTTAAATGGTAGCCATTTTGAAATTCTTACACTAAATTACTTAGTTCCTTTAACTTATATGCCCTTTACCCAGAGAAATAAATAAACTAAGAAAACAAAACTTTTTTTCACTCTTTTAGTGACTTTTCTTGGTTTTCTGAAAATGCTGGTTGAGATCATGTTCCCTGGGGAGCAAAGTAGGCCCTTCTGTTTAAACATTAGCCAAACTCACCCATAGCCAACTGCTGGATGTTGCCTAGGCTGAACCGACATTGATCTCTGCAGGGTATGGTTTGCCTAAGGGCAAGCACCTTGCCCACAATGTTCTAAGGACATAGATGTTTTTTCAGCTCAGATCCCAATCCCTTTCAAGCATTTCTTCAACAACCGCTGTCCTCTTTCCCCACAGCTGCTGGCCTGATGTGGTCAGGGACTGATCTTCTGGGCATTCCTTCCCTCTCAGGAGTCCTACACCCTCCTCCTTTCTGATCCCCATTCAGATTCAGGAAGTAGCTGATTATATTTGTCTGACCCTCAAATGAGACAGTTCTGCCAGATGTTAGCAGCTTTTATCTGTAAAAGATTAATGTCGAACGAAATTCTTTGCCCAGAGTGAAGCTGATTCCAGGCATCACTATGCAAATGGAAATAAATATATATCTTTTAGACAGAAAGCCCCTGTACTCTGCCCCTGAAATCATACTACCCTCAAGGCTGATGGTCCCGGAGATGGGTCTGTTCAGCCTTTCAGAGGTCCAGAAAGAAGGAGCTGTCATGACACCCTGCACCCTGCCCTGTACCACCGCACTTTCACCTTCATCCCCCATTTCATCCAGCTACACCAGGACTCTCACACGATGTCCACAGAGCCGTTCTCTCCCTTCCCTGTCCCTACTTGTCACCTTGCCAAAGGATCCTGCCACTTCCCCCACACACATCCCCAGGGCATCTCCTGGTGGGCCTTAACTCAGGTTGATCAGAACTCTTTCCAAATATTAATGTTGGGAGCAGAGGACAGAAGCCTGCTCCCTCCTTTGGCATCATCTGCAACAAGATCAGCTAAGCCTGGAGCTGCCAAGGACAACTTTCCCAGCAGATGGAGAAGGCCCAGGAGGGAAGGAAGTCGCTAGGAAGGAACGCAGAGCAGAGGTGGGAAGAGACGGATCCCTGACAATGTCCAAGAAAATCCAGCTGTGCTGAACACTAGCTCAGCTTCTGAAATTTGACTCTTAGGGAACAAATAAATTTGCTTTTCCCTATTTCTTTTCATTGCCTTAAATTTCCATCACTTTCAACCAAAAGATCCTTGGCTAATAGACCAAAAAATAAAAAATAAAAAAACAAGTGTTTGTGGCATGAATTATGGACTGTATTAACCAAAGCAATGTCTACTTTAACCTTTAAATATTGAGAATAATATTGCTGGAAAGTGCAGTTTTCTGCAGATGATGCAATTAATGCAGTTTGAGTGCCAGAAAGCCCTACAGAAATGTGCGTGGTTATTCCATTCCGGGCTGTATCAGAGATGGTGTCAGTCAAGGTCCTGTGTTTTCAGCAAATTTTCATCTTGGTTATTTCACTTGCTCAATTTTCAGCTTTCTTAGCACTAAATACAAGTATGGTTTTGTTTCAACTCATTTTTCTTACAGTAAATCGAGGTCCCAGGTGATATTCTTCAAAGGTCACACGGCTACATGACTAGTATAGCCAAAGAGTCAATATTGTCACTGGAAGCACTAATCCTACCCTGGGGAAGAGGCTAGGCTATGCTGATTGCTGCTCCACAAATATTCAGAGTCAAGTTGGGAGAAAAAAGGTTTTATACAAAGCTAGCTGGGAGATGGGAAGAAACTTGTTATTTCCAAAATTTTACCTTCCAAGCCTCTAAGGGTAAGGAAGATTTTTAAAAGACAAGAGGAGGCAAAGTGAGATAAAAGGCAAAAAAAAAAATATATATATATATATATACATGTAGATTTAGTTAACCTACACTGGACAGGTGGGGGCAGGGGGGGCCGATGCCACCCTCAGCTTGCTTGGCACCTGTCAGGCAGGGCGCTGCAGCCCTGTCAGCCTTTACTGTCAGCATGAGGAAGTCGATCGCAAGACTTCGTTGTGTTCCTGGTGCTGGGGCTTGAACTCGCGCACTTGCACGTGTCAGGCAAGCACCGAAACTTCAGAGCCACCACTCCAGCCCCAACTCATTTGTTTTTAATCTTCCAAGATCAGGTCAGAAATAACACTAACAGTGCTAGTGACCAAACCTCTATTGCATGGACCACATCTGGGCAATCCTGCAATGTCCTTTGTATATGGTTCAAATGATTCCCCCATCTCTCTCCCCTCTCTCTCTCTTTCTCTCTCTCTCTCTCTCTCTCTCTCTCTCTCTCTCACACACACACACACACACACACACACACACACACACACACACTTGCCAACACAGGCTCCTAGCTCGCCATCTTTACTGTTTTGAAAACAAAGCTTTGTAATTCAGGAAAGGCTCTGCTTCTCAATGCAGAGCTATAAGGAAGTTCGGTTCTTTCGATTACTCTTTCCTAATTCCTCCTTCTGAATGCCAGCCAAGAATGAATGTGCTCTCATTCCTCCCTGAAGTCCTGTCAATACCTGACATCACCACTGTCCTATTATTAAAAGTAGTCAATCTCAGTCTTCTTACTTCATTCATTTTCAGTCATTACATTTGATTTTCATAATCCTAAAAGGAAAGGTAAATCTTCATTTGTCTGAAAGGAAAAGAATTCATCAGATACTAAGCCCTGAATCGAATCTCTCATTGACTACACCAATTCCTTTTCCTGCCTGCAACTGAATGAGGAAAAACAACAGACCTGATAAGAGATGAGCTTCGGAGGTTTTCCTTGCCAGGCTGGTGACTAGCGTAGCACGGGTGCTCTGTGAGCATCAGTGGACTAAGTGAACTATCTTTCCTGAAGAGATGTTCTGCAGGAGGCTTCCTAGCAGAAACTCCTTCTGAGGCTTGAGCGATCCTCCCACTTCACAACATGGGGCAGATGCGCTGTCCTCCAACCTCCCTTGCAACTAAGGGGCAAGCATGTGGGCTGAGTGGTGGGTGAGCGGCACGGACACCGCTGTGGCTACATTTTCAGTGACCGATTTAGACATCTAATGTTAGGGCTCAATAACTGTGTCCAGTGGCAGCACAAGGATCCAATTGGCCACTCTGTGACACAATGGGGACATTGTATCTGGTTGTTCAGCCTCCAAATCTGATTCTCTGTGTCTCCAAATCCACCAAAGTCCTGTTAGTTACTCCAAGTCTGTTTATTCATTTTAAATTAAGTTTTAACTAACATGCAGAAAAGTGCACAAGTCTTAAGAATATAAGGCAATAACTGTTTACACATGTATTTCCCTGTGTAACATCTTCCCATGTCAAAATGTGGAGTCCCTCCCTGATTTACCCAAGACCCCAGGTTGATTCCTGAAACCACAGGTAGCATTGAACCCAAAATGTAGGGTGCTATTTTTTATCCTATACATATACACTATGATAAAGTTTAATTTATAAATTGGGCACAGTAAGAGATAATAACTAAAAATGAAATTAAATAACATACTATAAAATATGTAAGTGTGATATCTCTCTCAAAATGCAGCATGGATAGGCTGGACAGAATGGGAGATTTCATTATGTATGAGATTTCATTATGTAGCTTTCTAGAATTGCAATTTAAAGCTTATGCATTGTTTATTTCTAGAATTTTCCATTTAATATTTTCAAACTGTGGTTGAGTGTGATTATTGAAAGTTTGGAAAGTGAGATGGCAGATGAAGAGGGCCCATTCTATAGAGTATTATCAGCACACAGAATGCTTCTTTGTACAGTCCTCCCATTTAGTATTTCCCCTAAGTGTCCTTCCAGACATAATCATTTGTATCTGACTACCTCACTCAATGCTGTGTCTATAAAATCCATACATGGTGGGGCATATATCAACAGTTAATTTTTAACTTACTGTGTAGATTTCCATTGTATATTTATAATGGAATTCATATAATCCATTGACAGATATGTAGTTTCCTTCCATTTTGGAATATTGCAAATAATTTCTAAAACTCTCCTTTTGTTTGTTTTTTGGTAGACATAAGCACAGATTTCTGTTGTATAGATAGCCAGGAGTAAATCACTGGGTTTGAGTATGTTTAGTTTTAGTGAATACCAGCAAAAAATTTTTCTAAAGTGATTGTTTCAATTTATATTCCAATCAGCAATATAATATTAGTTGTTCTACATCCTTATAAACATTTGGCATTGTTAATGTTTTTGATTTTAGTCATTCTAGTGATTATTTAGTCATGTTTCATTGGGTATGTGTATGTGTTCATCTTCAAGTGAGCGCATATTAAAGATTTAACTCATGAATGAGGAAATCAGATTTGTTCAAAGAATTATGGGAAAGAAATATTTATAGTCATTGAAAGAAAGAATACTAATATGGATACAAATATTGTTAATGTCTACAAGACAATGAATCCATAAATTTTAGGATTATCTTTTCTACTGGAAAACTACTTACATATTTACAGAAAAAATTCACTTGCATTGTTCTAGAGAATAATTTACATGTCATTCTGTTTTCTAAAAGTTAATATCTACCTAGATATTATGAACTGGAAGTTGATATCCCCCATTCCAAATTCACATATTGAAATTCATCGTTAGGAGAGGGCAGGTGATCAGGTCATGAGAGATTAATGTCATTAGGAGAAGAAATGCAGATAGATGAGTTTTCTCTCAGCCATGTGAGACTATAATAAAAAGATAGAGAGCTAGGAAGAGGGCTCTCACCAGACAAGGATCTTCCAGCACCTCAACTTTGGACGACCCAACCTCCAGTTCTGGGAGAAATAAATGTATTTTTTAAGTCAACTGGTCTATGGTATTCTGTCATAGAAGCCTGAACTGACTCATAAAACATCCCCCAAAGCCTGTTTTAACAAGCAAAGGACATAGAGTCATCTCTTCCCCTTCATGAATTAAATTTTTTTTATTAATGGTTCCTTCATTGTTATTATTGATAATCTCTAGTAGCCAGGCATGGTGGCACATGCCTGTCTGTAATCCCTGTGACTTGGGAGGCTGAGGCAGGAGGAGCACAAGTTTGAGGCCAGCCTGGGCAACCCAGTAAGAATATGTCTCAAAATAAAATTTTTAGAAAGGACTGGGGAGGTAGCCCAGTGGTAGAGGGCTCGCCTAGTGTGTGCAAGGCCCTGGGTTCAATCCCCATAGAGCAAAATGAAAAAAAAACAAAAAACAAAAACAAAAAAACTCCCTCTTGTTTTAGCTTGATACACACAGAGATGCAGCAAGAAACATTACTTAACAGAGAAGCCAACTTGTGGAATGCATTCAGCAAAATCAGAGCTGAACCTGCTTCAGTACCTAAGGCCAGAAGATTAACTTCTCTTCAAAGACTGTAGGAACTGTATTTGCAATAATCTCCATTACTCCAAGATATTTCTAAATTGTTCTTCTATCCAACATCAGAGAGCAAGATGCAAGAAATTCATCTCCATCAGATTTTGCCTATAGGACCTAGAAGAGGATGAATTTCTCTGTATTCAAGCTCTCAAAATGTCTCTAAAAGTCTGCCAGGAAGTGACCTTCCTTACTATCTGTAAGCCTGGAGCCCTGAAAACTGTACAACTTCTCCTGGACTAGCTTATGTAGGACATTGAGGCATTGATTCCCCAAAGGAAGCACAGTCTTGTTCCTTAATGGGGAGTTGGTCAGACTTATTTAAATTAATTTTACAGACACCATCTAGTGAACTTTACTTCTCAGGCTGGGAGAACATCAAAATGAAAAGGAATCATGTTCCCTCTTTCTGGAATGTCCCTTGCCTACTTCCACTTGGCTGGCTCCTTCTCACCCTCAGGTTTCAACTAAATGCAGTCTCTTTAGAAGGCTGTCCCTGGTCATCCTGTGGGGAACAAGCCCCACTCTAAGTTTACTTTGCATCACAAAACTTTATTTATCCTCAGTTTAATTCTCACACCTCTTAACCATTTTGCTTGTCTACATTATTTCCCAATCTCCTCCTCCTCCACTTGATCAGCAGTGCCACAAAGATGAGGGCCTCTAGCATGGTCTCCCTTAAATTCTCAAGATCTATAACTGGCATATAATTGGTGCTTCTGAAATATGTGTTAAAGGATTGTGATTGAGTGAATTGATGATCGGATTTTGGCCATGGTCAGATTTCAGTTTCAGAAAGATCCTCTGGCTATGATATGAAAATTAGCAGGAAGGAGGTGATACCAGGTCAAAGACCAAGCAGGAAGTGTGTAGCAAGCCTAGATAGCAGACACAGAGCTGAGGCTTCTAGGATTTTAAACCAATATATCATCTTCTTTAGAAGGTAATTAGTCTCATTCTGGAAAACAGCTATTGGTTTAGCGCCAAGTCCTGAAGGAGGTGGAAGGCCTGACCATGGGCTTCAGCGTGAGCCAAGCATCCCACCATGAGGAGCATAGGTGTTCTCTGGATTGTCAAGCAAGAAGGGCATTTCGAGACTTGACTTCACCATTTCTAGTACAAATGGTTATAGCAGGATGTTGAGAATCAGGGCAAAAGGTAACCCACTCTGTGAATGTGGGACCTACTCAGTGTCTTCCCCAGACCCACCAGCACTATCTCAATGTGCCCATGAGTAAGTGCCCATGCAGCAGGGATGGAGGTTCTACCTGGCTCAACAACCTGGGCTACCTCTCCCAGACGCTGCCACCTCTGAGGTCCCCATTAGCCCATGGCAGCAGCAATATGTGAACATCTTGTGTATTACTGTGTTTTGGAGGGAACACTGATTTGTTTATGGAGCAGACACATTTAGATTTGAGTTTGCTTCCCTGCTCCATCAATGCTTCTGTGTGGTCCAGCACCATGACTCATTGAACGTTTCGTTTTCCATCATGTTTTACTACACAACATTGCTTCTGACAAAAGAACTCCCTTTATAGGAAAAAAGTATAGCAATATTTATATAATTGTGCTCTTGACATTTAATTTTGGATGTTTTAAAAGCCTCTCATGCTGCACATACCTAATATTCATGACCCTTTCCCAAAACCCAATCCCCAACCAATATTTTCCAAGTTGATGGTGCTGTCATCTTCCCTGCTATCTGCTCCAGAATTATTGTATCACCCTCAGCCCCTCCCTCTCCTTATCCTCCATATCTAATCCATTTCCAAGTCCTATTAATTTTCCCAACTTAAATTGTTTTATTTTTGAGACTGGATTTTGCTATGTTACCTTGAATGGCCTCAAACTTGCAATCCTTCTGCCTCAGCCTCCTGAATAGCTGGGATTACAGCTGTCCACTACTGTACCCAACTTGAAGAAGATTTTTCATTATGTTATTAAATCAACACTGCCACTTTTTAGCCTTGGTTCTTCCCCCTTGTTCCCAATGGCAGAGGGGAGAGGAGTCATTCCAAACGTGCAAACAGCATCTTATCACCCAGAGGCAGCAGAACTCAGGAGAGAAGCCCAATAAGCAAGAGGATGTGTAGATGGAAGGGCAGGATGAGCCTGGAGCCCAGAGTGCCCTGGGCACTGCCATGATGGCCTGGGCCACCTGCCTCCACATCCAAATCCCTCTTGGGGTAAATTTCTGAGTGTCCATAAGTCACTTCATTGTCAGTTAGGAGTTACCATAGCTCCCCAGCACATTTTCTTTCCGGTTAGTAAAATCACAGTCAAGAAAGAGGGTACAAATTTTGCTTTTCAAGGAATGAGAAATTTCTTTTTTTGTTTCATGTGGAGAAAAGGAGTAATAATGTTAGAATGTTTCCCCATGGAATCAAGTTGAAATGCTTCCAGAAACAGCATGTTCAGAAGAAACACTAACTAATCTCCTAATAATCTAATCAACATCAAAAGAGGAGAAAATAAAAGTTTACATCAAACATTCAAAATTGCTTGGGAGTGTCAGCATAAATCTTAACCCAGCTCCCTCCTCTCAAACCAAAACACATGCCTCACACATCACATATACATACACAGACACACCACACACACCATACATATACACTTGCACTATCACACATCACATACATGATACACTGTACCACACACACACACATTCACCTTATGTACTACATAGCACACACCACACCTTTACATATACTACACACACACACACACACACACACACACACACACACACACATACAAATCTCTCTCTGGATGGCTGAAACAAGGGATTTCATTAATCTCTTATTAAAAGAAAATATTCCCTCTTTTACCAAACTCCACATTGCTAATGTAGAAGTTTATCTTTGTGGTCAATGGAACCATTTATTATAATAAAAAGGAAGTATTACATCATAATAAATTTGAGAGGTTAACATGGGGCCATAACCTTAAAAATCTCTCTATTTCTTATTTAGCAAGTGGGAGCCCTTGCTCAGCACAACTCTCCATGTGTCCCCTGCCTCAGACTTAGGTCCCTAACCCAAGTCTTCAATTCAGTGGTACAGTCATGCACCACATAATGTTTCAGAGGACAAAAGACCTTATATAGAATGGTTGGCCCATATGATTTTATTGCCCATGGTACTGGCACCATCTTGGTTTGTGTAAGTACCTTCTGCAATGGTCACACAATGATGAAACTGCCTAAAACACAATTTTCAGAGTATGTCACACCAACTTGCCAAACTGTGTCAACAGTGATAACATTCTTTGGAGAAATTTAGAATTCATGTAAAATATTTTGATCTGCCTAAAAATGAAATGGCTTGTTGAAACACCCCTTACAAACTACTCGTAAGCAAAAGAATGAGCGTGCCGAGGAAGTGCTCTTGATCCAATTGATTTTTAATTTAGGTTAGATATAAGGTACCCTAAAAGAGTATAGTGAACAATGAAGTTTTCTGAAAGCATGTTTTTTGGTGGAAAACGAAATTAATTTGGAATTTTTATTCTCTAAGAGTTATTTGGTGTGAACCATTATGCACTATTAATAAAATCAGCAAAAGCTTCTAAAAATAAAATAAAGACAATAATAACAGTAGTCTAAGGTTGGCTACTTCACCTTTTCAAAGCAATTCATATGCTTCAGCAAAGCAAAACGCCTGCAAATTAAAAGCAATAAAATGTATTTAAGAACTACAGGGGCCTGGAGTGGTGGCTCAGCGGTTGTGGCACTTGCTTGGCATGCCCAAGAATGCGGGTTCAAACCCCTGCACCACGTACACAACAAAGTGTTGGAGCAACAAGAGCAACATGAAAAAAACAAACAAAAAAATTGATTCTTTCTCCTATCCTTTTCTCTTAAAAAAAAAAAAAAAAGAACTACAGTGACTGGAAGAAGGTTATTGAAATTGTCATTTCCACCAGTGGAATGTAAAATAAGTGAAAATCTTGATTAAAACAACATAATCAGTAATTATGAAAAGAAGTAATAAAGGCATGGCTAATAAATGTTATGAAATAAATCACACAGATATGCTAATAAGTAGGTGATAATGTAATTAATTGTATATGTCTTTAGTTTATCACTCATCAAAACATTACTGGTCCATTAACAGAAAACCTAAACATATGTAATAATAATTAAATTCAATCCTCTTTGTTATTTGACCCACTTCTGGTTACATAAAAAGTATAGTTTTATAAAGCTTTTAATTTTGTGGTTATAAAAGCAGATTTTCAGGATTGCAAAATGGAGTGTGTCTGGTTTTGACAACTTGTCTGTCTGCTCTTCAGATGAAAGACAGCATCAAGGCCGCAGTGATCCAATCCTTACTCGCTCATCACATATCCAGCAGGAAGCAGAATAAGACTTCTCTTGTCATCCAACAGTGTTGGGACAAATACTTCCCTATTCTAAAGAAAGCATCCAAGTTCTGCCAAATGTCGCTCCAGACCTTCCAAGTAGAGGACAAACTTGTCCTTTGACCTTCAAACCCGCTCCCTCAGCTAGCTTATAAAAGCAGAAGATAAGAGTTCATTGAAAAGGGAGGAATTCATAAGACAGGACTCACCAAGATAGCGGAGGGGAACTCCAAGAATGAATCCCACATAACGGGGACGCTGGTGTTCCACTTCCCCTCTGGGGCTTGCTAAGCTGCCAGAACTCATCAGTTCACCCCAGTGCTCAGACAGATGGTTGGTGAGAGCTCTTGGGAGAGAACAGAGTTCTCTACTCACAGGATAAAATAGTGTGTTCCCTGGATTCATGGACATGCGTACACATACATATGGATGTCCACTTTCCTCCTGAAGGATTCTGAAGACAGGAGCTGGCTAATGCTGCCCAGGATGGTAGCTCAAGGACAGAGGGAAGAAGTAGCATATACCTGCATTTCTACCATTCGGCATAGAAGGATGACGGTTTCTTCATGAGTTATTTGGGATAACTAGGTTCCAGCCGTCTAGTATGGATCCAACATAACATGGTCCAGGAGTAACTTGCTACAGGGTAGTCTCCTGACCACTGAAACTTGAGAAGTGGTAGCCAGAATCCAAGATTGCCCCCAACAATCCTTGCCCCCCAGTATTCACACCCTTGCATAGTACACAAGATCTGATCCTTATAGCAGAAGTAAGAGACTCACTTTTTTTTATTTTATTAAGAAATTTGTTGAACAATCAAATATGCTTCTAATGAAACAATATATATATAAATTCTGAAAATTAGATTTACCCCCAAGACCCCCCCCAATTACCCACCGTTATTCCCCCACCCCTTCCCAATACATCTCTACGAATGCCTTAGGTTGTATGTTACTACACCTTTTCAGGATTTAAAACATGAGAATTGACCTCCTTTCTCAATGGCCAGGGTCTAGCTCCAGCCTCCACAGATGAGCAAAGACATTCGACCCTTGGTTCTCTGGGTTATGTTGATTTCACTCAGCATAATTTCTTCCATAGCCATCCATTTACTTTCAAAGGCTGCAATATATTGTTTCTAATTGCTGCGTAGAACTCCATGGTATATATATATGTACCACTGTTTTTGGATCCATTCATCCAATGAGAGGCATCTGGGTTGTTTCCATAATTTAGCTATTGTAAATTGAGCTGCTATGAACATTGATTTGAGATTGGGTTATAAAAGATACTACGTACATTTATGTCTCTATCTATCTCTATCTTGATTTCTGAGATCTGTCCTCTGCCAAAAGTTACTTGAAGGAGCTTGGATTTCTGTTTGCATCCTCCAGCCTCAATTGAACCTTGAGATGACTGTATACCCAGCTGACAGCTGGACAGCAACTTCATGAACCCAAACCACCCAGATAGTCCAATCCAAATTCTTAACTCTCAACATGAGAAAATAAATGTTTGTGTCTTAAATTGCTAAATTTGGAATTATTTTCTGTGCAGCAATAGATCACTAGAACAGTGCGAGAAAGCATTGCGTTCCTCAAGGGACTGTGCAGAGCGGATGGCCTCACAGCACTAACTGTGCCTTACAAATTGTGTTTGTATGCCCGCATGATGGTGTGCAGACAAGAGGATAATAAAAAGCACCAACTTAGCAGAAAGAACCTTTTCCCTTCAGTCTACTCTGAGCTCTGGCCTTGGAAAACCCAGAATATCAGAAATATGTTTCCTATATCCAGAACATTGGATAGAGGGAAATTCAGAGAACACAATCACTTCCTATATCCATCTCCTGAACATTTGTCATCTTGAAGGACTGAAACTCCAGACCTATTGAAGTAACTCCACATTTCTCCCTCCTATCAGCCCCTGGCAACCACCACTCTGTTTTCTGTTTCTGAGTTTGACTAGATACTTTATATAAATAGAGTCATTCAGTGTTTATCTTTTTAAGACTGCCTTATTTCACTTACTATAATCTCCTCGGGATTCATCATATTATAGAATGTGTCAAGATTTCCTTTTTAAGCTTGAAAAACATTCTGTTATATGCACACACATGCATGCAACAGCGCGCGTGCACACACACACTCACACATACACACATTTTGTTTTTCTGTTGATGGACGTCTGGGTTGCTTTCATTTTTTGGCTACTGCAAAAAATGCAGCTATGAACATGGGTATTCAGTTGTCTCTTCAAGCCACTGCCTTAAATTCTGAGTATATATACCCAGCAATGGAATTATTGAATCAAATGGTAATTCTATGTTTTAATTTTTTCAGGAACTGTTGAACTGTTTTCCATAGAAACTGTACCATGATATACTTTTTGCACATGAGCCCTGATCCCTTCTACAATAGGGAATGAGGCATGCAATCTCCACACAGTGAACTTGCACAATTTTCAGACAGAGGCATCCAGGGCCAACCACCAACCTCCGCTGTTAACGTGTTCAAGACCCAGAAACCTTATGGAGCACATAAATTATTTTTCTACATAATAATAATTACAATTCCAGTTTTAGAGAAATAAATTAATTCATAATCCAAAGGACTATTTCTAACATATGTACCTATTAGATGAAATCTAGTCCCTTAAAATCTTAGGCATTAAAAATGCCATTTAATAGGAAATATCAATTCCAAACCCCAAGCTTGAGCAGCATATATAATGGCTGTGTATTGCCTTTGGTGCGCTTCCTTTTTATTTTTATAACTATTGAAGCAATTTGAAATACTAATCCATCCATAAGAAGATTCTAGGCCATCTTTGCAGCATATAAAGATATTCCTCCTCACTTAGCAGATGACATAGATTTCCATACAGGTAAAACTACTTGCATTTATATTGGCATTTGCCCAACATTCAGCTTTGTATTTAAACAGATTTCCTGAGAGAAAATAAACACTGTTTTCAGTGTCTTGCGTGATAATTGCACGCCATCACCCCAAGTGTTTCGTTTTTTAGGAGCAGAACCCTACTGCACTTTGGTGAGATGAAGCAAAGGTAGAGACAAGAAATAAAAACAACTTTAAAGACCATCTAATAAAGTCACGGAGTCCTGTGGAGTACTAAGAGAAAATAGGATTGTTTAGATTCATACTTTAATTTTGGATGGACATCAAAGTAAAAATATCAGTGAGTGATTATTTCCTGATTCATGAAAGACTTTTGGGTAGTTTTATTCTTTCACACCTACCAGAAGCAAAGGACGGGGCTGTCTGAAACATGGATTTGATCCAAAGTAGCACTTTTAATATATGTATATATACATGTGATTGTGCCTACCCATACATACAGCATCACTATAGAAATATATGTCTATGCACGCACACATGAACCTTCGTACAACACAATTATTTTCTAAGGAGAATTATTGTTGTTTTCTTTTTTGACATGGGAGATATGTCAATTTCTTGCTTTTGCCTAAAACTTTTACTGTTTGAAAATAGACTTTTACTACATCTAAGGAATTTTGCAAAGCCCCAGTAACCAGACACACTTGCCTGGAAAGCCCCTGTGTATTTCTCTTCACACTTTGGTTTTGAGGTGGTTGGATGTGGAGGGAAAGGGGAAAGAAACGCAGAAGAACTGAAAAAGAGCCTAGTGAGAAACTGCCTTTCCGTCCTCCACCACTAACTAAGGTGCAATTCTTAAACTTTGGTGAATCTAAAAATGTCTGAGGAGCTTTTTCAAAATACAGGGGTGCAGCCCCCAACATCGGGGATTATTTCCATAAGCCTCTTCAGGGATCAGCAAACTCTTTTTTCCATAAAGGGTTAAAGAGCAAATATCTGATGGTGTAGGCCATATAACGTTTGTCAGAGTTACTCAACTTGGCCACTGTAGCACTAGACCAGCCACAGACAATCTGTAAAAACACGTGGATGCCTGTGTTCCCATGAAACCTCACGCACAGGGAGATTCGGCCCACAAGTCATAGTGCGCACACCCTTGGTGTCCAGAGGCTCAGGAACACTGTATTCAGAGAAGCATTAGTATCTATACAGTACTCAGAAAATGAAAATAGAATACCAATAACCCAACAGAAAAATGGCAAAGACTTTGCATAGGTATTATAAAGAAAGAGGAAAGTGCTAAACATAATTATTGAAACACAAACTGTAACAAGACGCTACCTAATAAATTAGCAAAAAGTGAATTAAAAATTTGAGAAGACCCATTTTTGTAAACCTATGGGAAAATAGGCACAGAGAATACCCCCAAGATGATGATAAAATGCAAAATCTTTGGAGGGCCACTTGGGTACAACTATCAAAGTGACAAGACATAAATGTTCATGTAAGGCTTATGCATATAGATAGATCTTATGTTTTGTATGTATATATTAATATATATGTAGATGTGTTCATGTGTGTATGTACAGAGAGAGAGACAGAGACACAGGGACACACACAGAGGGAGGGGGGACTTGTAGTAGCAATAAATTAGAAGCAACCTAAAAATCCACCCAAAAGTACATGGCTGAAAAATTACAGCATATCTGTTCAGTTATATACTACATAAATATTATAAAGAATATTTATAATAACTATTTGCTGATGTTGTTACCAAAGTTCAGTTCTTCCTGCCACATGACAGTATTCAGAGGGGAAGGATGGTGGGAAGGTAAGCAGGTTTTGTCACCTGAAGCTCACTGCTTAGGCTAACGGATGGACTCTTGTCCTAGTGGTCATCTCAGAGAATTCGGGATTGTCACCGGGAGGAAACAGCAGGCAGGGAGGTAACGAGCGGGAAGGCTGCGTGCGGAGCTGCCACCTTCAGCTCGTGTTTTCCTCTCTTGGTTGCCTTGCTCCTGAGCTTGTTCTGTAATCCTTTAGAAAAAGGTTTGCTTTCATGCCAGTTATACGGTATGCTTTCTTTAATCAGAGAACAGGACTAGCAAGCCTTTGGCCCACATTTTGATGTTATGTGAAGACAACCAGGTGTTCTGCATTCTGAAAAATGAAGACAAATTATTGATTATGAGGTCTAGACCAGCGTTTTTGTTTTTTTCTTTTTTCTCTTTCCCCCTTTCCTGGAACTGTTAGCTGTGGTAGTTCATATCCCAGTCCGTTAAAGAGGGCTTTCTTTTAGAAGTTGCAGTGCTGGACAAAGGGAAAAACACAAGTGGTTTTTTGAAGAGTAGAGTGAATTTCTGGAAGGGTGGCATGTAGTTATGATCCCTGGCACAGTGTGATGGACTGTTGCTTATCCCTCAAATTATTCTCACCCTCTTTTGAGGGTGGGACTGCCCTGCTTGAGATGACATTTTTCAAATTCCTTTGCAGCTAGGCGTAGTCATGTGCCAAGTTCAGGTATGAGTGGAATTGATGTGTTATGCACACTTCTTCATCTTCTGAAAGTTATTTACTTGTGAATAACCCTTTCTCCTTCTATTTCTCCAGTGGCCATGAAGCTACTTGTTGAAGGTAATTGCTTGTCTTCACTCAAGTGAGTCCCTGAACGATGTCATAGAGCAGAACCCACCTACCAGGGCACGGTCATATTTAAGCCAGGGCAAGGGCTCTTTGGGTTCTCTTTTACAGTGGCTTAGTACCTACCGAAATAAGACAGAAATGGAACACGGTAACGTCATAACAAAAACCTAAAACGTGAAATTGGTATAATGGGAAAGCAGTGGTAATGGAAAACAAGTATTTCAGACTAACAGGTTCATGACTCTCCTTCTGTTTTCATGAAATATTTGGTAAAACTATCATGTATAATAACCACAAAAACAGATCCCTTCTGTTCCTTCAAAGGAAGCTACTGCAAAGAATCAGAATGTTTATGTGTGTCGGCTACTCTGCTGTTTGTAAAAAGGCTTTTTTGAAAGCAGTCAACTAAGGCAAGAAATGGCAAGTCTGTAAACAGAGGCGGGAAAAAATAGAAATCCACAAAGAGGAGACTTGTAAGGATTGAAAAGTCAACTGATAACACACCCTAAACTCACAAAATAAAATCACTGCTCAAAGGCGGGTTAAAATCCTCAGCCAAAGAGGGGAAGCCTCAGGCAAAGAACAAATGCAGCTGTTGCCTTCCTACTCAAACCAGCTTTTTTTCAGGCAACTTCAAGGTACCTGCCTTTGGAAGAGAAAAGAGAAAGGTGTCAAACCTATATGCCAGGAAAAATGGCTTCTATGTTCAGAAGAGCTTTGCTCAGAAAAGAATTTTGAGAGTATTCATTGGCTCAAATCACTGACAGGTAACAGACAGACCCTAAGTCAAACAGACCCAAAAGCCAATCCGAGTTCTTGAGTCAAAAGCAGTGTTGTGTGGTTAAACAGCCCGTGATGCTGACCACGCAGAGCCATGATGGCCTATGAAAGCCAAACCAATCGAGATGTGGCCACTCCGTCACTGCCCTATGCAAGATATGTTGACACACAAGGCAGTCGCATTTAGCAGCCTTTGGCTGATGGGGCGCTCAGACTGGCAGCTGCCAAGCCAACCTCTGGGATCAGGAGCCCAGGCTGTTGAGTCAGGCAAAACCCCCGTCCCTGTCACACGGGCTGTTGCTCGTGAGTACATTGAGAAAACACTGGTTGTCTAGAAAAGAGCCTGAGTAGGTCCCACGTTCACAGCACTGGTCCCTTGTTGCTACAGTCGCAATATCCCGCAGCCCATTTGTGCTATAAGAATCATCAACCAGTAAGAACCAGGCTATAAGATAAGCAAATAAAGTGCTTTCTTTGTTTTTTTGTTTGTTTGTTTTGTTTTTGTTTTTGAGAATGGAAATCACAATTCTGGCTCACAATGAAGAGCAGACCCAAGATGTGTTATGACTAGAGAGAGGGGAGGGGGATTTTATTTTAAAGGAATCAAACAGTGATAGTCTGATCTTGAGTCACTTGTTTTGAAACTTTTGGACTGGTTGACAGGGCCTGCAGGTAAAAGCTTGCGGAACTGAGTTGTGCGGTGGCATCCTGCGGACTGTCTCCTGATAGGCCAATGCTGGAGAATCAGGGAGTTGCTCAGTCATGCAATCAACCAACTCAGCTTTCAAAATGACAGTCACAGAGACAAGATGGAAATGGAAACTGTTTGGCTTTAACCAAGCTCCATACAACATGATTGGCTCCAGTCTCCAGATGCCCCCCTTGCTCATGGCTTGACAGTCCAGAGAATACCCACCCACCTCAGGGTAGGATCCTCAGACCACAGGATCACACTGCATCCCACGGCCAGGGCTTCAGCCTCCCTCAGAACCTGGTGGTAAACTAACAGCTGTTTTCTAGAATGAGACTAGTTACCTGCTAAGGACAATGGTATATTGGTTCAAAACCCTAGGAGCCTCAGCTCTGTGTCTGCTATCTAGGCTAGTCACATATCTCCTACTTGGTCTTCTACTTAGGGTCAACTCCTTCCTGCTAATTTTCATATCATAGCCAGAGAGATCTTTCTCAAACTGGACTCTGACCTGGCTGATCACCAATTCACACAATCATAATTCTTTAACACATATCTCACAAGCATCAAATATCTGCCACTTCTAGATGTTGGGGAATCCACAGAGCCAAGACAGAGGCCCTGATAGAGCCTTTGTTTTATTTTTTGAATCTGCGATTCTTAGATGCTTAGCTTGCAATGTGGCTTAGGAGCACTAGTCCTGTGCTGGTGTTAGAATTCCACCCTTAGACATTCAGCCTTTGGATAAAATTGCTCATCTTGCACTGAAATACAAATACCCTTGAGGGCAATAGTGCTCAGTCCCTCTTGGCCATTAACACATTTGAGTAAATTCATTAATAGGATGGGTTCCAATTCAGCAACCCAAGATTGGCTCAGAAATTTTTATGTGAATTTTATGGCATTCTGGCCAGAATTTTATGAAATTTTATGAAAATTACAAATTCAAGTCTTTTATTTTTTCTTGAGTTTTTAAAGTTTACCTCAAGCCTTATTTATAACTCTGTGTATAAATCTATTTATATTTATAAACTGTTTTTAAATTTAACATTTGCTTTAAAGAAAGTTTCTACAGTTTCGCTGGATTATTTGAACTATTTATGAATTTAAGGTATTTTATAACATCTTTTAATGCTTCAATTGAATAAAAAAATTGTCAAGATTACAAGAGATGTGACCTTTTACATTACTTGGAAGCTAGCTAATTAGTTTGTCAACATTTCTTCGATGCTTGCAGAAGACAGGAGACTCCTGAATCAGGGACAAAAAACCTTGATATAGCAATTGCAGTAGCCAGAGTACTGTCACTTTGTATTCAGGAGGTTTGAGTTAGGACCCAAACGTGATGTGACAGCTAACATTTTTAAAGAGAGAGGGACAATGAGAGAGAGAAAGAGAGAATCAATTCTATTTAGTTTTTCATGGGTCCCTCATTGCTCTGACACATCATTGTGTACGTGGTGCTGGGGTTCGAACCCGCATCCTCACATGCCAGACAAGCAGAGTAACTGCTGAGCCCAATAATAACTAATTTTAATGGGGTGTCCCACATGGTATCCAGCAACAAAAAGAGAAGGACATTAGGTTAAAACAAAGGAAATGTGAACTTAAAGCAAAAACATTTTAGTTCATAATAATGTGTCAATATTAGGTCATTACCTACTCATGTAAGATGTCATTAAGAGGAGAAGCTAGGTGTGGGCATATAGGAACTCTGTACTATCCTCACAATTATTTTTGCTAATTTGAAAGTACTCAAAAATAGTTTTATTTTTAAAGTTGAGTAGATGAAACTATTGAATGATAGTCTATATCGTACTTGAGTGTTAGAAACACTGTGGAAATCGTAGCCAAAGGACCAGCGTTTGGGAATGCTGACAATAACGGGGACAGCTGTTGAAGCCTCATTCTTTCCCACCAGTGCACAGGAAGACATGTGATTCAACCGCAGCAATATCGGCCCACAGGTCACCATTGAGATGATTCGTCTGTGGCACCAGTGACAATTCTTACATCAACCCCTCAGGGAACAAGCGCAGCCTAACCACCGAAAGCAGAGCTGAAACTCCTCTGAGAGTGAAATGCGTCTTTCTCTAGAGGGAACTGGAGCTTCTTGGTAGCTGAGTCCTCAGGGGATTTCTAGGTGGGGTGTCACTGTTAACTGAGGCTCTGGCTGACCACAAGGTCTTGGTTCTTCAGAAGCCTCATATCCTTTAGCAATGCCCTTGGCAAACACAAGCCCTATGGACAGAAAAGATCCCTGGCTCTGGGACAGCAGAGATGAGGCTGAGGACCACACCCACTGACTCGATCCTCAGTAGCCCCTTCCCATCTCGCTTCCCACCCTGTCACCTAGAATCAGAGCAGCAGTCCCTCCCTAAACTCAGCACCTGAGCTCCCAAAGTGAGAGAAAAAGTTCCAGCACACCCCATCTGTAAGATGGAGGTTAACAGGAAAGGGGCTGTGGAATTTTAACTAACATGAGAAAGGTCGGGAGGCAGCTGGGCCCCACCTCTGGGGCTCCTGTCCAGTAGGGTCGATGCTTTGCATCCTGGAGAGCCACACTTTGAGAACCACCAGTTTGGTTGATCACAAGGACATCTTTCTACTTTCATATTTATGACATCCATGTCTCTCAGGCTCAAGTGATCATAAGAGTCACCTGGTAACTTGGTCAAATGCACAGATCAGTAGTCCTCATCTGGAACTGGGATGCTCAGAATTGCCAGGTGAGCACCACAGGTGATTCTTGTGCTCAGAGGACTTTGGGAAACTTCATTCTACCAACACCCAGGGTACTATCAGTGAATATGGTCTTTAAACAGGATGTGACGGGGAAATCGTGGGCCTTGAAAGCCTGCTGGTCCCAGGAGAAACGAGTAACGAGCATGGGTGAGAAGGAATCAAAAGGGTCCTTGCTCATTACATGTGAAGATTGCAATAACCATCTCAACCACCTGACCTGAGTCTTTGACACTCCATTATCAATACCATTGAGTGGGGACAGCAAAATATTCGAGGGAACACATATGACCAACATGCTTCTGGTCCAAGGAGCAACATAGGACGGTCACTACCTGCAACTTGAAGGTCATTGAGTATTTTGAATGCACTTGATTTTCCTTAGACACTTAGCATATCCATGAAAAGATCTTTCTTTCATTCTTTTTTCCTTCCTTCTTTCCTTCCTTCCTTTCTTCTTATCCTCTCTTAAAGGTCTAATTGTGTTCAAATATCAGGTTGGTATAATGAGTAATCAGAACATATTATTTTGTCAATCTAAATAACAATCAGAGAGATCCTCCAAAGAATTATGACATTTATGTGGGAATAAAATGGCGCTGCAATAGGAATACGCAACCCATCGGAAACTGTGAGCATATTCAAAGAGGTGGAAGCAAAGGGAAATTTTCAAAAGTGAAATGAGAAGGATTTCATAACATATTTTGAGACAATAATCCTTGGCCACAAAAAATTAATAACAAGGGTGGCTCCAGTCTGAAGTTGAGCAGACAGTTGTTTGGCAGCTGTCCTTGCAGAAGCATTTTTTGTGTCTGGTTGTGGTGTCCTTTGTGCAAGATTGTGGTTCTGGCAGTCTTTTGTGATTGTTACTGTCAGGCAATTGTTGCAACTCCATTTTTATTCTGACAATTTTTATAGAAGAGATTTTCCCTTGATAGATTACTATTAATATCCTACCTATTAGTATCCTACCTGTTAGTATCCTATGTAGCCCTCACTTGTTTTTCCTCTGTGAAAAATATCTTGGTTTAGGGGCTGGAGCAGTGGCTTGGTGGTTACAGCACTTGCCTGGCATGCGCAAGTATGTGGGTTCAAACCCCAGCACCACACACATAACAAAGTGTCAGAGCAAGGAAAGCCACATGAAAAACTAAAATTGATTCTCTCTCTCTTTAAAAAAAAATATTTCTGTGGGGGAGCTTGAGCAGTGGCTTAATGTTAGAGCACTTTCTTGGCAGGTGCAAAGTAGCACGTTCAATCTCCAGTCCCACATACATAATTGTCAGAAAAACAAAACAAAACAACAAAAAAAAGATGAAAAACTAAATACAACTGATTCTCTCTGATTCTCTCTTTCTGTCTCTTAAAATAAATATTGGTTTGGATGCTATCTTATATGATCACTTTATTTATATCCCTAATATTCCTCATGTCCATGGGTCTCATTGTAGTCACTTATCTTTGTCTGATGTCTTATATCTTAAAAGGCACTTTTATAAAATGAATTGGAGATCTTGACTCCACCGAAATTCTGGAAACACAGGCTCAAAGAGGCAAAGTGACATGACCAACATCCCAAGACTAAATAAGTGGCAGAATAGGGACTAAAGCCTCTTCTAATCCTTAGACCAAAGGATTCCTTCCAAAGTAGTATTACTTGGATGTAATGTGGTCCTTCTCTTTATTCTACGTATTCGTGCTAGGAGATAAAGCTCCACCATGAAGATTTTCATTCTTTTAACATTTAGAAGTCCCTTTTAAAATAAAAATATTCTAAGCCTCTACCAACTAACAGGGTCAGAGAGGTGATAGAAAGCTGGGGCGAGTCGAGTAGGTAATGAGAGGCATACCACTACCATAACCCTTCTGCCCTGTCAGGAAGTAGGTAGAAAAATGGCCAGAGAAGGAAAGAATATGAGTAGACAGGCCCTCTCAAAGGGGTATGGTGCAGGAGGCAGGGGCTTGTAATGCCAAGAGAGCTTTATAGATCCCATTTCCCTTTTGCCTGTATAGTTTCCATTAACACTAGGTGATTTGAATTAATCAGAAACTAATACAACTCTTAACTAAAACCAATATGAGGCTTATTTTGGCCTAAATTTTCCTCTGATAGATTCAGTGGCAGAGAAACACTTCTTACAGAGAAAGACTCTACTCAGGGATGGCAGCCTAACACCCTCCATGTAAAAGCAATTTCAGAAGGCCACTCTCCCACAGGGAAGCTGAGGCAGGAGGAAACCAAGAATCAAAGTCTTTCTCCCTCCTTTCTCTGCAAGGCAGGAATCCGGGCCATGTCATTCTCCCCTGATGGTGACCCTCCTTTTTTTCCTGCAGCATCCTGGGCTGCTCAATTAGAAAGAGGCTCAAGGATAAGGCTATTAGAAAACTGGGAAGAGGAGCAGCTAGAGAGCAGCTGCTCCTGCCTTATAAATTAGGAGAAGATTATGCAGAGCCAGCTGTACCATATAAATGCCTGGTTTTTATACCCCACCATAATCCTCTGTGTTTATCATATGGTTCAGCATCTGGTCAATTCTGTCCCCAACTCCCATATATCTATTCAAATAAAGCACTGACTGGGGATTTATTTATGTATGTGCTTCAATCTCAATCAGGATCCCCTCCTGAGGTCTTAACTTGCAATGTGGCAGGGAATTAACCCAGCAAGTCCTTTGTATCACAACTATGCATTCCCTGTTCACCTGAAGTAATGATGTTGCCTTCACTAGGTTTAGGAGGTGAGTGGGTGGCCTCATGATAAATATATGTATGTGTGGAGAGAAAGAAACAAGGAGACAGAGAGAGACCTCAGCCTTCACAGAAAAACAAATACTCTGAATCAGGTAAGTAACACATATGCCTTGAATGAGAAAAAGAGACTTCCCTGTGTTTAAAAAATCTTCAGCTAAGCCTGAAGTTACAGTAAATTTTCCTAAGTGTCTTTTCTTTGTAAAAATAGTGTTTCCAAGAAGACGATGCATGAATTGATTTCTTGTCCTTGGTGGTTGGCACTAGGTGTCTTTTTTCCTTTATTTTATTGTGACCCAAGTATATGGATCCATCTTTGTGGTTTGCCCAAAGAAAACTCCCTTTCTCCCCTCATACTGTACATGGAAACAAATTCTAGACTAATCAAAGAATGAAATGGAAAAACTTGAATGAAAAATAAAGTTAGAAGAAAATATTTTTCTGATCTCTGGAAAGCAAAGAGCTTTCAGAGTATGTATACAATGGAAGAAGTCATAATGAAAAAAAAGGTTAATATATTTTTGGCCTAAAAACTAAATTTTCTGAAAGGGGAAGGGGAAGGGAAAGGGAAAGGATTAAAAAAAGAAAAAGTATATTTGCACCTTTAAGATATTAAATAATTCCCACACAATCAATAAACATGGGAAAAGTTTTTAAAAAATCAAAGGAAGGTCACTAGAAGAAAGGGAACAAGGAGTGGGAGGAGGTGAGAGAGAAGGAAAAATGGGGAGGGATCTTGGCCAAATTATATTGTTACATTATGTTGCATCTATGAATACATAACAAAAATCCCATCATTATGCACAACTATAATGCACCAATTAAAAGTGTGGAGAAAATCTTAAAGATTCTGAATCTTAAAATTTAGCATAAAGTCAATTAAAAGAGTAAGGTGCAATTTTCTTTGTAATGATGATGAGCAGAGTCAAGATTCTTAATATATGAAGAACTCTTATTAATCAAGAAGAAAAATACCTAAACAGCAGATAAATAGAAAAAGACATTTTAAGAAGTTCTCAATAGAGGAAATCCAAAATTTCAGTAATATTTGCGTTGTTCAATTCATTAATAACTTCAAAATCTTAAACTAAAGCAAAATACCCTTCTAGACC